>MU002207.1:0-29834 GCA_010093585.1 Melanomma pulvis-pyrius CBS 109.77
GAATCAAGGACGGTGGGATGCTGCTGAAGAGCTACAGGTGCAAGTAATGGAGACTCGCAAGAAGAAGCTTGGAGTAGACCATCCAGACACGCTGTTAAGCATGAACAATCTTGCTTGTACGTGGGAAGAACAGGGCAAGGTTGCTGAAGCGCTGTGTCTACAAACAGAGTGTGTTCGGCGCTGCCAGCATGTCTTCAAACCTGACCATCCCCACTTCAGGACTATTTTGGCTACTTTAGAGAAATGGGAGGCAGAGCATCCAGATGTCAACATAGCGCTACGGTTGGAGAACGTATCGCTGAAGCCAGGCGGGGTATAAGGAACCCATTGTAAGTTACTACTGGTTTCAGATGCAAGGCATATAATAATTTGCGTCTCAATCAGCAGCTCCTGCCTCAACGCAATCTGCGTCTTCACAGCCTCGCACTCGGCGACGGATCGAGGATGATCTAGACGATGACGGGGTCCCCGGTTTCTCCGACGAGCGGTGACGCCTCAAAGGGCGCGGTGTCGATGGCGGTGACGGGGGAGAAGGCGAGTGGAGTCGCAGCGGGAGATTCGCTCGGCTTCAATCCGCCGCCTGCACTCCTCCGTGTCGTCGATCTG
This sequence comes from Melanomma pulvis-pyrius CBS 109.77, assembly GCA_010093585.1. Taxonomy (NCBI): domain Eukaryota; kingdom Fungi; phylum Ascomycota; class Dothideomycetes; order Pleosporales; family Melanommataceae; genus Melanomma; species Melanomma pulvis-pyrius. Next base: position 607 of record MU002207.1, read on the forward strand.
CGCGGCGGCCTGCTGCTGGAGGTGCAGGCAGATCGGGTCCTTAGCCCGCAGCTCCTCGACACCCTCTGCGATCTGATTGTGCAGGCCCTCGACCTCCTGCTTCGGGCTGCCAATAACGTCGAGCTGGCGGTCGTGCTGGGCGACTTCTGCATCCGACTTCTTCACCTCGCGCTCGAGCTGCTGCGCATGTGTCTACCAGTAGGCGACGTGCTAGGTCGACATCTTCACCGGCTCGCCGTCACCGTTGCCGTCGACATCCCTCTCTCGGAGTCGCTGCCGGAGAGCTTCATTTTTCTGCTCGAAGGCGGGAATCTGCACCATGATCTTTTCCAACAGCTCGCCGTTCTAGCACTTGAGGTCGGCGACCTCGCTCTCCAAAGTCATCCGCTCATAGTCGTTCTCGGAAGCCTACTCTGCGGATACCCCGGTCTTGTGCTCGAGGCGCTCATCCTCGAGGGTCTGGACCTGCTGCTTAAGCTGGTTGCACTCAAACATCAATTTGTGGCACTCTCCATCGACCTCGTCGCACTCCTTTTTCAGCTGCTGGATCTTTACATCCTTCGCGGCGAGCTGTTGCTTAAGCTCCTCGCGTCCTCTCCTCCCATCCTCGTGCAAGATCTTGAGCTCTATTTTCAGACGGGCGATCTGTTGCTGGAGGTCAGCCACGCGTATGTCGGTGTCGATGGATTGCTCGGGGACCTTACTATCGTGACGCTGTTTGAGTTCGGTGGCCGCGCCGGCGCCGAGCGTAAGGACTGGAGCGGGCTTCTTGGGGCGGGGTGGGGCGGCAGTTTCGGTCTGCGGGCATTGCGAAATCGAAATTTCTCCGTACAAGTGTTGTCGTTTGGGTATTCAAAAAGCAAGTTCCTTTTTGTGGAAGAAGTGTTTCATTGAATGGGTTTCAGTAAAGTTTGACGAGGGGCGAAGGGAGGGAGAGAAGACATGTATTTGTAAATATGACCTTATGACCGCCGCTATGTCTACACATAGATGGCAGCGATATCCGCAAATTATATATCTCTTGTTGCCAGTGCAAATGAGGGGTGACAAAAGAGCTGCGATATAAAAGATTGAGATTGAAAGATACAGAGGATTCGTACGAACAGTAGGGCTAAAGAAAGGAGATATTCTAATCGGGGTCAATGTCGTGCTTTGGTATTGTGCAGTTGCTGGGTAACATAGAACTGTCTGTGTCTCTAATATCTTGGATTGCTTGTTAGTGTTACTAGCGGCGTCTTAGCACGACCCATCTCGGTCAAAACGTGTAGCAAAAGTGTCTTGAGAAACTGCTCAATCGTCGTTCAGATTAAATTGCTATTCCTAGGTCCCAAATCCTGTAGATCGCACTTTTACTATTAGGGAGCACAAAGGAGCACCATGTCAAACATGGAGATAGGGCCATGCACAACGGTACCAAATAGAATAAACAATTGATTTGGTATATAGACTAAGAAAGCAACGAAAAAGCCCAGACAGGACAGGGGTATTTCCAAGGAAAGTAACTCCGCACACATGACACAATTTTGACCAGGATAACACATTACGTATTCACTAAGGACGAGGAGAAGGAAGGCGTGAAGTCATGGCCTCGACATCCAATCCATCATCATTGCGCGGGAGCCCTACACTCCCTGCATCTGAGGGGGAGCGCTGGTGTCGCCGCGAGAGGTACGACGGACGTGGAGGGCAGCGACGATGGTGGTAGCGACGAAGGTGAGCCTGTTCCCGTATTAGCAACCATGCATCCATCGCACGACCAGAAAACGGTTCCACATACCAGATGAAGGCACCAAAGACGATGGCAGCAGTGCCAGCACCGCAAACGCCACCGTGGCTTCCACAGCTGAGATCACCCCAGAGCGCGGCAACGGCGACCCAGCCGGCGAACCAGAACAGCATGGTCAGGGCCTCGACGCCGATGATGGCGAACTTGTGGGCGGCGGCCGGGAAGCGCGACGGCGCCAGGACGAGATAGGCGACGGCGAGGAGAGTCCATACCGAGCAGAAGAGGAGGAAGTTGACGCTGTCGGGGGACCAGCTGTACCAGGGGCTGGTGGAGGCATCGACGACTGGGGGAGGGTCAGCGGGCGGAGAGCGCGGTCACGTGCGAGGCTGGACTCACTGTAGGCTGTGAGGCCGAGCACGATGATGCTGAAGACGGCCTGCACGGCGCGCAGCGGGAGGACGAAGTCAAGGGCCATTTTTAATATCTATCTGGCGCGAGGGTGTGCGGTATGTGGTGTTGGCAGAGTATTTGGAGGGGCGAGAAGTGTGCAGCGGGGCAGGATATGTGCAGGGCGTGGTGTGCTTGGAGTGGTGTGGTTGAATATATATGCTCCGCGCAGGCCGTTGGTGGGCGGATGCATGCCACGACGACGACAGCGGCGGCCATGACGTAGACGCGCACAGGCGAAGCGACGATCTAGCCTGTTTTCCGCCTGCGCAGCAAGCCACCCCAGGGATTGTCCGCCGGGGGTGTGGCCCGCAAGACGGTCAGGTGACTTGCCTGATTGGCTGGCTCGTTTCTCCCGCCGTAAGCTGAACCCGATCAAACCGAGACAGCCTGTTCCACCTCAGTCGTCCAGCATCGCGAGTTCCACGCCAAATCGAATCCCATGGCACTTTGTTATAAGTACCGCTGCCCATATGGCTGGGCTGTCCTGTCTCGCTGCCGTGGAATAGCCCTTTTCTAATGCCGTGCTCGGCCTTGGTCTTCCTCCTCTTCGCTGCTTGCTGCGGCTGCCGTCACCGCCTCAGAGATGACGCATTTTCCAAGATGAGACGGCAAGGACGGCGCGGTCTGGGCGTCTAAAAAATTGGATGGATGCAGTTGTCTTTGCGAGTCTGAATCAAGGCTCGCTGCTGCGCCATACACAGAGGTTTGCAGGTGGGTCGAGGCCGCGAGTCTCTTCTCTCGCTCTGCTATTCGATCATTCTCTTGTTCTTCTTTATTTAGGCCTGTCGCTGCCTGTCTCCTACAACTATCAATCCAACTTCTTTTTTTTACGTCAAGTCTACGATTCGATTATGCACTAAACCATAACCGTCTCGCTCAATTTTGTTGTTGAGGGAAGACTGCTGCTAGACTTTGGTGCATTATTTCCAAGCCTTTGGCGAATCCAAGAGATCGTGCAATATAAAATGAGTGCATAATTCAATGCGGGCGGCGGGCTACCCCGCTACAGCCTTACAACAAGGAACGTCGGTCGTTAAGCTGTATACACGTTTCTTTCGGAAACGACTCTTCCATTTCCCCAAGGCGCATCACCTGTCGTCGTCTTGGACGAGCAAGGCGATTGTCTTGCTAGCTCACGTAATGTGCATTTCATGAGTGCTTTTTCTGGCCAAGTATTGCAGCAAACATGTACATCAAATTCATATTTTATCAAAGAACTAAAACGTTACTAGATATATACAATCCCCCCCCCAAAATATCCAAAGACATGAAGGAGATAGAGTCCAGGCTCGGCAACATTCAGCACTTTAGGTCCTTCCAATTCCCACAGCTCCTACTTCCAGTCTGCAGTAACCGCCACTTTACTCTCGCACCCCGTCGGTACCGTGTACTTCCGGTTATCGCCCGATTCCCAGGTGACGGATCCGCTGCTCTCGACCTTGATGTACTTGTACTCGAACGCTTTCGCAGCCGCGAGCGAGATAGTCCCTGCCCATAGCGGATTGGCGTCTGTGTACTGGGACGCAGAGAGTGCTACAGCGGAGCCCGTGTCCCAGTTACCCAACTCGGGTATCGAGCCCACGATCTTGATTGTCTGCCCGACGACGGTCTTCACGCGTTCGTTGAAGGTCACGGCGACCGAGGCAGCGGGCGTTGCACAGCTGACCGCCGTAGAAGTAGCCACCTTGGTCGTCAGCGTCGACGCTGCCGGCACCGTGGACGAGGTGGCGGGATTGGGGGTAGAGCCAGACCCTACGATGGCAATGTCGGCGCAGCTGAGATAGATCTGAGGCGTCTGGAAGGAATTCCACTTGAAAGAGAGGAGCGTGTGGTTGGAGACGTAATTCGGGATCTTGACCTTCTTCGAAACCGTGTATCCACCCGCGATGGACGTGTAGCACGAGTTCAGCGCCGCGTTGTCGACGCCCCGGCACTTGGTGTCCTGGAACCCTTTGCACGTGAACCAGTCGTTGCGGTAGCAGGCCTGCCCCGAGGTACAATCGGGACTGTAGTCGCATGCCTGGCCCGAAACATCCGTACAGGGGAGAATTCCCGCCTCGAAGCAATTCTCGGCAGCTTGCTTCTCCGCATCGGTGGGAAGATAGCCGGGGGTAAGCAATTTATCCACGATCGCTTGGTCCTGGCAGATGCGGTACGTGAACATGCCGCCGTGGTCGCCGTTGTTGTCTACGCACCACTGGACATCGATGGTATCTCCAGGTTTGTACGTGGCTACCGTATTAGTGCCCCACGAGGCTCCGGGTTGATTGTAATCGACGCTCACTCGGGCATTGTAGCCACAGGGTCCGCTACGGCCGACTTGTGCAGAGTCAAGAGTAGGCCATGCCGTGACCGGCTCGAGGATAGTGCATTCAGGGCAGGTGTCTTGGCCAGCCTACAACATAAGAGATTGTTAGTGACTTCACATCACCAGTATACAAGCAGAAAACATGACCGGTATTACGAACCTTTGCATTCAGACTCGTTCGACTTGTGGGAATTGTCATGTATCCATGTGCAGAGACACTTGCCGCGAAGGCTAGGAGTTGGAGTCCTGCAGCATGCATCTTGTGGAAGCAAATTCAAGAGCACAATTTCCCTGAAGAGGAGTTTGGAGAACCGAAGTGGTGGGAGAGATGCAAAGAATGCAGCGAGGGAGAAGTGTCTTGGAGAGCTTGTATCGGCGAGTGCTACCTCAGGAAGAAGCAGAGACTACTACGATATTTATATCTGGGCATACAGCACGAGAACCCGGTTCGCCTCCCAACCCACAACGTGGAATGAATCCAGCTGACCACGGCCGGCAGTTACCCCAGTACCCTCAATTCATCATCACTTCATGGTTTCTTCGCGGACATGACAATGGAAGTGCTACATCTGCACTTTGACCGCAACCCGGCCAGACGTTCACTGGCTACGGTCTAATTGTGGACGAACTTTCATTTGGACATTGCGGGGCCCCGCGCGCCCAACCCCAGGAAATAACTCAGTCTCACCTGCATCGACGCCCAGTTGCGGCCTCGTTACCGTTTGTGTAGTTGACTGACGTTGATTTAGACTCGTAGTCCGTTGTCATTCCACCCACGAGATTTTCTGGGGCGCGCTAGATGCCATAGCATCGAAGCATATCGACGCGGAGATCGGTGCCTCAACCGGGTTTTGGGCCCATCCCCTATTTCCCCTCACATCTCCATCCTGTCATTGGGTGTCAGTCGGTCCGGCGGGAGATCTGGAGAACTCGCTAGCGTTCGACTGTTTAAAGCGCAACCCATGTTTGTTTTGACTTTAAGAGTCCGACGGAGCAAGGTTGCCTGTTTCGGTAACCTACTATACAGCACACTCCTCATTAGCCGCATCTCGGCCCGACATGAATCGTAAAACATCCTCGCGTTCACCTGATCATCGCGAATCCCCTCAAATTTCCCTAGCAGCTCTCTAGCATCGTGGAAGATTACGAGGATAGGTCATGGATGAGGAAGGGGACGGATGTCCGGTCGTCTTGTGGAGGCCTCGGGACTCATCTTCGAAGAAGAGCCGATGAGGAGGTGTTGGACGGCCGTGTATATAAAATCCTGAGGACGGAACCTCGTCGAAAGAATCACAGCTCTAAGCTCTCGTGGGCTTTGAAGTTTCCTCTGGCTGCTTCATCGACATCATGAAGTTCCTCAATTCTTTGATAGCTTGTCTCCTTCCTCTCACTTCTCTCGTCAAGGCTGCGGATACCAATGCGTGGAAGTCACGGAATATCTACTTCGTCTTGACTGATCGTGTTGCTCGCAGCAGCAGTGATACCGGCGGGAGTTCATGTGGTGATCTGGGGAACTACTGTGGAGGTACCTTCAAGGGGCTCGAGTCCAAGCTTGACTATATATCGGGCTTGGGCTTTGACGCAATCTGGATCACGCCAGTTATTGCCAGTAAGTGCAGTAAGGAGATGAAGAAGAACAACTACTGACAAGACGCATAGACAGTGCTGGCGGGTATCATGGATACTGGGCTCAAGATTTGTACGGCATCAACTCCAACTATGGATCTGCAGACGATCTCAAGTCGTTGGTCAATACTGCACATTCAAAGGTAAGTGCCAGGCCGAGCCACATGATTTCTTTATCCCTATCCTATATCAGTCTTTTTCAGGGGGTCGAATTTTCCACGGTGAGTGTATTTACTTACCAAATACAGGGGATATATATCATGGTCGACGTTGTAGCCAACCACATGGGCTTCGGAGCTATCGCAGACAACCGCCCTGTGCCCCTCAACCAACAGGACTCGTACCACACCGCCTGCGATATCAACTACTCAAACCAGACCAGCGTCGAGCAATGTCGCATCGCCAACCTACCGGACGTCAACACCGGCAAAGCCGAGATCCGCACTCTGTATCAAAACTGGATCAGCTGGCTCGTCAAAGAGTACCAATTCGACGGCGTCCGTATCGACACAGTCAAGCACGTGGAGAAGGACTTCTGGCCTCCCTTTGCTTCGGCCGCGGGCGTGTATTCCATCGGCGAGGTCTTCGACGGAGATCCGAACTACCTTGCCGGCTATGCGTCGACGATGCCTGGCCTGCTGAACTACGCCATCTACTACCCGATGAACAACTTCTACCAGCAGAAAGGCTCCTCGCAAGCGCTAGTCGACATGCACAATCAAGTCAGCTCCCTATTCCCGGATCCCACCGCTCTTGGCACTTTCCTAGACAACCACGATAATGCCCGCTGGCTGAACACGAAGAACGACGTTTCCCTGCTAAAGAACGCTCTCGCTTACGTGATTCTCTCGCGCGGTATCCCCATCGTCTACTACGGCACTGAACAGGGCTACGCAGGCGGTGCCGACCCGGCCAATCGAGAGGATCTCTGGCGCAGTGGATTCAACACCCAAGCGGATCTCTACAAGGCCATCTCGAAGCTGTCAGGCGCCAGGAAGGCGGCCGGGGGCCTCGCAGGCAACGACCAAGTCCACTTGTATGTCGCAAGTACCGCATACGCGTGGAGTCGTGCAGGCGGCAATCTCGTCGTTCTCACGACGAATTCCGGATCCGGATCAACCAGCCGCCACTGCTTCAATACGCAGAAGAACAACGGCCAATGGACCAACGTCTTCGGCTCCGGCTCGTACACGTCCGACGGCAGCGGCAACATCTGCCTCGACGTCACCAACGGCGAGCCCGTAGTCCTCGTCGCCGGCACCGGCGCGACCTCGACGACCGCAACCCGGACCACGGCCGCAGCAACCGTCGCCACGACGCTCGCCACGTCCGCGTCCGCGTCCTCCACCGCCTGCCCCACCGCCGTCGCAGTCACCTTCACCGAAACCATCGCCACCAACTTCGGCGACACCATCAAGATCACGGGCAACACCGCGCAGCTCGGCTCTTGGACTCCCGCGAATGCCCCCGCGCTCTCGGCCGCCCAGTACACGGCTGCTAACCCCGTCTGGAGCATCACACTGTCGTTGCCCGCCGCTCAGCAGATCCAGTACAAGTTTGTGAGGGTCTCGAGTAGTGGCGCTGTCACGTGGGAGAGCGATCCGAATCGTGCTTATACCGTCCCGACTTGCCAGGCGAGTAGTTCCGTGGGGAGTACCTGGCGCTGAGGGGGTAAGGGAATTGGAGGGAAAGGGGTGAGAAGAGTGGGATGAGGTTTCGGCTGTTTGACGGGTGGGATACGCGATATGTTTTATGTGTATACTTTATCTAGCGATGGACGGTGGAGACAGCTTGTCATGTAGGCAAGTCTGTGCTTCTAGTTATTTGTGCCGCCGATGTCCTAGCATTGTAAAAAGTCATTTGTTCCTCCTTCTCGCCGCACTTGCTGTCGGTCTGCTCTCAATGTCCTCCGGTGTCACTAGCTCGTGTTTGTTTACTCTACTGTTCCCAAATTTCCTGCGCGTTACGCAGGATCTTTTTGGGATGGCCCTTCAAGTAGCCTGCCATTTATGGACCCTGAACAAACTTCCACGCTGCGAAACGGCAGATGCCATACACAGTACATGGGACTAAGCTAGAGCGCATGGCTGGGCCAAATGAGGCCCCTGTTCCGGATCTAGCAGCGAGGCCTTGGAAACTCCTAGTCTGCAAATAGCTGAACTTCCAGATTAGGAAATATGCGCGAGCCGAGTGAGCTTTCGCGAAACGGAGAAGAGGAAAATTCATGCAAACTGACTTGGGATGAAATGAGCACGTAGGGCCCTTTTTACTAGCGGTCATTTTCGTCTACTGTCAAGCAACACATGTGGCGTTTCTATTTTGCACTCGCCGAACTGGCTACAATGACATTTGATGAGTCGTGTAGCAGGCTTGAAGACCACTTCCTGTCATGTGATTCTCGGAAACGGGCTTGTTTAGCGAGCGTGATCCGAGCGGGTCCGATCAACTGCACGGTACATATGTACCGGCAGCAAGCTAAGGCTTCTGACTCGCGCACTCATAAAGATGAAACGTACTGCAGTCCCGGACGGAGGATAATCGCAACTAGGCAAGCGCGGGGTACCGATCTACGAACTGTTCCTACAGTACTGTATTCTGCAACATCTGTCCCTCCTACCTCCCCATTTCTCGGCCGGAGGTCAAACTGCGTGCTGGGCGGTATGTAGGTACCTGGATCTGAAGCCCTAGGCACCGCTGGGATCATGTGTTCGACTAAGCACGCCTCCAAGCTTTCGATGCACCGAACCCCTGCTCCCGCTCCCACCCATAGATCCGGCCTCGCGTGTCGGCGCATCCCGCACTACTACCGTACCATGCATCCTTATCATCCCGTAACGTTAACGGTTCAGCACACGTGCTTCGCTGTAGCTGCAGTTCTTGCAAAGGTCCTCATCCCTAGGTAGTGAATTACTGGATTTCTGGAATACGCGTTGTTGCTTACTGCTTGTTTGCTGGTATATATGCCAGTGTCATACACTTCTTAAATGGTAAGCTTAGTTCCTCTGCGGGTGGCATTGCGATCAAGGCGGCCCTCGGTCACGCGGACGAGCGACGTGCACTGTACGACTCCATCTTCCACTCCCCCCACTCCATCGTTGTCTTCGGCACCGCGCACAGGACTCGGACGCTACTACCCGGGGACCGTACCTTGAGACGCTGGGCACGGTGCTCGGTGTCAAAGAGTACTGGGGTCAACGACGAGCTCAGTGCTGGTCCGACCTCACCCTAGCTTTTTCCGAGTCCCAGCATCTGCTCCAAATCTCGACGGGCTTTGAGGTGCGGGTTTTGCATGGCTCCCTTGCATGTGGACACTCGCGCCGAAGTGTCCGAAACGTCTGCACGGATGGCGTGGAAGGCAGAGTAGACTTGTGGCCTCGATGCTGAGTACGAATTCATTTGCGGGTTCGCCCAAAAGATGGAGGCAATGGAACACCTGCGGATAGACATAGAGCGGGTGATATGGAAAGTAGATTGTGGGCTTTGAAGTTTGCATTGGTCCTCGTCATCTGACTTGTGTTAGGAAGTAACCGGAAACTTTCTAAGCCCCATGTTGAATTCCTCATTTCATATTTGTAACGTCCATGTACTGGGCACCAAGTCTTCATAAGAGTTGCGAGAAGATCTAGCACTATGAATCGCAAGGCGATTTGTGCGTCAGAAGTTCACGCTGCGTCGGGAAAGATTACGAGGACGTCAGTACTATCTGAAAAGGTGAATCATAGTCCCAGAGACTCATCGAGACATGACCTGCATTTAAAACGTGAAATCTCCTTCGGGATTTTGGATAAACAATTGTTAGTGGAGGTAGGATGGTCGCAATAATCAGCTTTTGAATGACCGTCTTTATTTACATTTCCCATCGATAAATAGGACCCAACCGCTTTCTCTAAGCTCAAAGAGAAGGCTGATTTGTCAGAATAGTAACCTCTGCCAAGATCTCAAGCTTCCACTCTGGCATTCCTAATGCCGACAACATTATAATGGCGTTGGTCGGTCTCCAGATCCCATTGCCATCGGTACAGAACTCTTCCAACGGCTTTTAGAATGTGGCCGCGCCCTCATCTCATCAGCAACATTAGACGCGAATATGCGCAACATTGCTGGCAGAGACGCCAGCGGCGTCGAGTGCGGCTTCGAGGCTAGAAAATGCGAAGCATGCTTGTTCTGCAAAGTTGGAGGGTGTCTAACCTTCCCTCGTTAAGCTGACGATCCTGGAGAACTTGAGGAGTTTGGCGGGCATGTCGACGACGGCCACCTGCGAGCCGTGGTTTGGCGTTAGGTCTAGGCCAGATTCCGAATTGACGAATTTGATGCGAAGACGAGCCATAATAAAACTTTTGGGTGTAGTAATTAAGTAGTAGGTTGTTTGCGAGCTACAAGAAGTTTCGTTGCAGAGTATGCTTATGCCGCCGCTTTATATGCATTGTGGCCTCGGCTGTAGAGGCGTTATATTATAAGATATGTCACATCTATCGCTACTACTGCCGTTTCACTGTGCTTACCTTTACCGCTTTGGATTTGCCGCGCTTATATAGTAAGTGCACACAAAGTACGTTAGAGTTTTTCTTAGCTCTTCCTCCTAATTTGCATCCGCTGTTTTGCATGCCTCTGCACACTCCTCTTGGTTCACAACATAATCACGCTAACAAATAGACAAGTTAGAATACCACAAAAGGCGTCATATTTGCTCGACTATATTCTCTGTCTTAGCAGTAGCGGTTTCCGTCGCCTTTAGAACAACCTGTCATGCATCTAGACTCTCACTCTCAGAATTCATTTTACTCAAGAAAGGTCACATTAAAGCAATCTAAGTAACCATAAACTACTTCGCGAATCAAGCTTCGCCAAACAGGCACTCCCATTATACTCCAGCGCCGTAATAACTTCCGCTATAGCACGCTCACTAGATTCAATAGATCCTTCCATATAGCCTCGCCAGTTGCTTCCCGTCTCCTTACCGGCGAAGTGAACATCATTGTAGGGCTGCTTAAGAATGAAGGAATTTCTTGTATCTGCCAGCTGCCCCACCAATCCAACCCAGTTTTGCCCCGATCCTGCTTGTTGTACTCAAGAAGATCATGCACCAGGGACCTGTTCTCCTTGCCAACCATCTCTGCTAAGTTGTCCAAGATAGCCTATCTTCGCTGAATCTAATTCAGCTTGCTCTATTTCACCCCACGATTGCTAACGGCGAAGGCTGAATTCAAGTATTGATGCGTGTCTGGATTGTAGATGTCCTAGGAGAAAGTAATCGGCCCCTTTACGCTTGCGAATTTGCCTATAAAGCTAAGATCTTGCAACTATAGCTTACAATAGGTTAGAATGATCTTGCTATACGCATTTTCTTAGAATTAGGCAATATATCGTTCCTTAGATTTAGGGAGAGGTAGTTGAAAAGTAATAATGTAGTACTGATTCATAGGAACAGTAACGACTACTTTAGAACAGAGGATAGAGCGCCCATCGTAGGTTGCCACAACGCAAGAACTGTTGAATAGGTTAATTTGCTAAACAGATGTGTTAACAAAGATTGTATCCTGCTTAAGAAATCCAGCAATAGCATAGGCGATTAAGGATGTTCCTAGATAATAAGTTAGTATAATGTGCAAACTCGTCCCTCTATTTTGTAAACTTACTAGGTTTGATCTTATAGTTTTAGCTACCGTTAGGTAGGACATCCAAGTTGGGGCTTTCCTAGTTGCCGCAGCTTCGAACTATTTTAAGGAAGTAGTACAAACCGCAGTCGCGCAGCTCAACGCCAAGAATACCGTAACATGTAAGTATTATCATAGAGTATGCAAAGCCCCAAGCGCCTTGTGCTTGCAACCTATCCTCTAACGTCGCGTCCTCAAAAGAAAAAGGCGCGGCCCCAGAGTAGTACTCTAGGAGTGCTCAGGTTGACTTTTGCTCATTCTTGGCCAACAAGTTTGACGAGGCTCTTGTAGTGCGCAATCTCTGCAGCATTGATAGTCTACTAGCACCCAAATTCAGTAATTGTTTTCATCAACAATATAAAATGTATTTCTCACAAATAGTGTTTTTCCAATCTTAGCTAGGTAAGTTCGTCCCTCTGCATCTTGGAAGACTTAGCTTCCAGAAACATATTGCTCTTTAACTCCTATGCCGTACTACTATACAAGATCCTATATGCGCGTCTGCGTCGTGCTATTAATCCAAGTGCACCCCATTTCTACTTGTCCTCAACCACATTGAAGTGGCTTTGTAAAGCTTTTTCTGCCAATGCGACTGTACTCCTCAAGAACAATGCATTAGAGGCCAGCTTTTTGCAACTTATAAGCTTCAGACAGATTAGAAAGGCTACCACCAACTACGACAACATCAAAGCAAGAGGGCCAACTTGGTTTGTTGGTGTTAGGAGACATTTTACCTACGAGACTTCGGCAGTGAAAAGACAATGACTATAGAGAGACGAAATTGCGATTCTAAGCAACGCTTTATAATTACTCAGTCTTTGATTCTAGACCCTAGTGTTGGATTATTTGAGCATCGGATCTCTACATGATCTTTCCGCATGATTGAAGCCAATGGCTCATTGGTGAATTTTAGCCAGGAAAGATCGTGGACATTATACGCGGACTATGATAACATGAGCTGATTACCTTTTCTTTTTTGGTCGAACGCGCTTACCCGCTGACTCTTCCGCAGTACTACCGTTACTATGAATATTGTATCCGAATTATAGCATCAGCTGTTCTCTTTCCCCTTTTTAGAGAAACCAGCGACAAAGATGGTACAAAGACAATCCGCGATCGAAAACAAACGTCAAAGGAAAGCGCAGGAAGAGTAGCAGAGGATCGTAGCAGAACATCTAGACGAACATAAGACTCCGCGGGGCCCGATAGCTCAGCAGTAGTCACGTGATAACCGCAGAACATGTCCACGCTAAAGCCTAAATAAGACTAGAAATTAAACAATTACACTTGACTTCATTTGTTTTTTAGTTGGAAATAAGATTATAGTATCCATATATACAGGCCTAGAATTCAAGAGTAGATGCTAATTGTGTAAGTGTTCCTTTTATTCTATCAATAGTACTTCAGTCAACAGAGTTAGTAAGGGGATTTCAAGGTCAAGCATATCATTACTTTGACGTCCCGAGACGTCAAAGCACATCTTTCCAAGGAGTAGAACGACAAAGACCTAGACATTGCTTTTTTATTCCTAATAGCGCTATTCTCACCGCTATTTACGACTTCCTGCCACGCTACACATCCTCCTTCCTTATCTACGACCTACTTCTCAACATTCCATGCTCTATGCTCTATACTCTATACCTTCGCCCATCTTTCGCACCCTTGTAGTCAAGTCATCACAGAACCCCTCCTTATCGAGATGTTTCAGTCGAAGATCGAATTGCGTATGCGTGCTTGAATGGTACCTTGATCCGAAGCCCTAGAGCACGCTAAGATCAAGTCGACCAAGCACACGCCTCCAAGCATGCAACTAACCCCCGCACCCGTCCCTACACCCACGCGTCAGGCCTCGCGTGTCGGGGCATCCCGCCCCACCACCATGCATCCTTATCATCCCTCACAACGCCGCTCGCTTCTCCATTCCCAACCTTCTTGTTTGCGACCTCAGGTCCGTGTGTAGTTCGCGGGCCCTCCCGCTTCCTGCAGGGGATCGCGAGCCGTCCCCGGCCCCCCTCTGCAACTCAAATCCCCTCACCGATGGCCCGTCCAGATGTTTAAATCCAGTCTTATGGTGCCAGCGCCGTGCACGGTGTCGCAAGGACGGCGCACATATCGTATCTGATGACGTCCAGGTTCCCTACTGCCGCAGAGTTCGCAGCGTTCCCGCCCCCGAATTATGTCGATCCCGAGACGAAGACGGCGCAGGTCATGGGCATTCTGATTCCCATGCTGGTGTTGGTGGTTTTGTTTGTGGCGTGCCGGTTTTGGAGTCGCACGATTATTGTTTCGGCGATTGGCTTGGATGATTGGTTGATGCTTGTGGCGGCAGTGAGTTTTGTTCTTGCGCGCGATGGTGAATGGTGTGTTGCTAAGCGCAGGACGTGCAGATTACTTCGGTCGCGAATAGTATCATGGTGTGCATATCTACAGGCCCGGAATATCAGACTGGATACCACTTGTGTGAGTGTCACATCCGTCCTATCGGTGTTACTTCAGCTGATAGATTCCGGAAGGGGATTTCAAGGTCGAGCATATCATTGGAAAAATGAAGGCAGCGCAGGTATATTACTGTATAGCTTCATAGAGCCAGAAGTAGGTCACTAATTCTAAGCAGGTTGGAATGTCGACGCAGCTCCTCTTCATCGTAACATGTTCGTTCATGAAGCTCGCTATTCTGGTCACATATCTACGTAAGCATCATCAAATGCCGGATTTCGACCCAACTAATTATTAAGGAATATTTCCCTCGAAATCAAATAGATGGTTCTGCTACATCATGCTCGTCTACACCACGGCCTGGCTCTTCGCCGGCTTCTTTCTCGTCCTCTTCCAATGCACGTCAGTCGCGCACACTGCTTACCTCTCAGAAACCTTCATACTCACTACACTGCAGACCGGTCGAAACATATTGGATGATCTTCAAGTACTTCCACCGAGCCAAGTGCCTCAATGTGAAGTTGATCTACTACATTCAGGGGAGCACAAACACGCTTAGCGACTTCCTTGTCTTCCTATGGCCGGCGAAGGAGCTTTACAACGTCAAGATTTCGTTCCGGCAGCGCGTCACTCTCATCGCTATGTTCACGTTTGGGGTTGTGTGAGTTGTCCCGTCAAATTTGGATGGAAATCACTGATATCCTTCAGTATCTGCATTGCCGGCAGTGCACGAATTTACTACACTCACCTGTACCTGACCCACTACGACATCTTCTGTGCGTCCCTCCCCTCCCCTCCACTAAACCCCACCACCCGATTGACACTCTCAATAGGGCACGCAGCAAACGCCTACAGCGTCATGGCCGTCGAATCCAGCGTCGGCATAGCATGCGGCTGCCTCCCCGGCTGCAAACCCCTCTTATCCCGCCTATTCCCCCGAGTCTTCGGCACCAGCAGCTCCAGCAGCCCTAATTCTCGTACGCCCAAAACACCCCTTAGCAGCAGTGGCGCGTCCTTCCCGCTGCAATCGATGGCCCGCGACGTCATACTCAAAGAAGAGGGCTACAGAGTGGAATACGAGGACGCGGATGCGAGGAAGCCGTTACCTTCGACGCCCCTACCTATATACGTGCATTCAAGACGAGAGTCGCTTGCGAGGAGGTTTAGCTTTCCGACGGGGAGGGCGAGGGAGGGGGACGAGGGGCGGGAGGGGTATAGTTCTGAGAGTCAGGAGTTGATCATTCTACAGGGGGTGGAAGAATTGAAGAAAAAATGCAATGTGTGAAGAGGTAGGAAAAGGATTTCTGGGGATTGTGAAATGAGGTCAGTATCGAGACTGGATTAGCTTGGATCGGCCCTGGCGCTAGAGGAGGCGGAAAAGTCTTGCATTCGTAGCCGCCAAAGTGGGCAGCCGTCGGTTTTCTTTTGATCTCTGATTATACCTCGTTCTTACTTGGGACGTTCGTTTGGGACCGCGCATCTAGATACCCAAGTTTTTTTTCAATGGGGAGTTGTATTCCAGCCATCTACCATTCTTTGTCGTAAATGGTCATTAGATAGAAGATATCTCAACCCTTTTCTGTTTGGTACACAGGTCTCATTGCGCGCAGCTCTGGTCTGAAGTTACTATTCCATGTACGCACACGACTGCGTAATAAGAATTTGAACAGCGACCAAGCAATCCTACGAATTATTCCGATGCGCACATGGTGGTGTTCAGCTTCAATGCTCATTGCTTGGTTGACGCTAAGGCATAAACCAGCCAACCACCAGCCTCGCCAATCCCTAGCGGCGCATAAGATCGGCTCTAGTTGGCGGTGGTGTTCTCTTGTTTTGACTTGCAGTGCACATACAACCTGTTTCATTGTCACACAACATCTTACTCGTTTCCAGCCCACACTCCCAAAGACGCTGTTGAATAGTGCACTGCCCCAGCGCCATTCCAGCTCGTCGGCTGAAGATTCCTTTACGTCATGGCGTCCTCACATGTGAAGCCCCCGAGAAGATGCCGCAATTCTCCCTCGCCGCCGTCATAATTCACCTAGACGCGAAAATCCAGATCGACCCAAAGCTGGCTGTTTCCGCGCTACAGGTAGTAACCTGAGACATTTCTTTTTTTTTCTAGCTCTTCACTAAATTACCGTCTTCTTTGTTCCTTGCTCCGTTCGGGATTCTCTTTTGGGCACCTCCCCCCGAGCCCAGGCTGTTCGCCTGTTTTCTGCGAGCGCAAACTGCGGGCAAGGACATGGACAGCAAATCAGCTCATCTCGAGACCTTATCAAAATACGATGTTCATCCCGCGAGAAGAGACGATCCGAGACGTGTTGTGGTGTTTCTCCTTAGCCGGCAAGCAGCATTCGGGATCCCAATCCCCGGAATGTGGCGCCAAGCCCTACCGAATGCGGGCCGCTGCGCCCCTCGCCAACCTTCAGCCAAACAAATGCCTCAGCGCCAGACAACATGCAGTCATAGAGCGTCGACAACAATGGGAAAAATCCCTCAAACTCACACGTGTGTCGGTGATTTGACAGATAAGCCCCTAGACAAGCAACCAACCAAGCAGCGCCGCTTGCAGGCTTGAGGGCTTGTTACTGCTTCATTTCCTGTCAACGATCGTCACGGCGAAGAAAGATAACCACATACCTAGATCTATAAGATCGATCCGCAACACTGGGAGCCGGGTCCTGTGTCTTGCTTTGCTCTTCTTCTTCCAGCGTGGCCGTCATGGATTCTTCGATACAGTTCGCCGATGCGCCGCTGCGCCGGCCAAAGTCCAACACCGTCCAGTCTGTGGGCGGCGTGTATCCTCTCCGCTCGCGCTCCAAGTCACGTGGCGGTAGGGGCTCCTATGAGGATCAGAAGGCCCAGGAGCTCGAAGGCGGCGATGATGAAGATGCCGGGCTGCGAGATGAGCGAGACTACAAGCACAAGCAGGTGCGCCATATACCCCTCTGCCCGGTGTTGATTGGTCGCTAACATGCTTGTGCCTGCAGGTGTTCAACTTCCGTCAGATGATGTTTCTGGCTTATACGTCTATTGGTGTCATCTACGGCGACATTGGAACATCCCCTCTCTACGTTTATTCTTCAACCTTTACGTCGCCACCAAACCATGCCGACCTCCTCGGTGCTCTGTCGCTGGTCATATGGTCCCTCACTTTGATGGTGACTGTGAAATACGTTCTCATAATTCTGCGTGCGGACAACGATGGCGAAGGTGGTACTTTCAGTACATACTCTCTCCTCGCTCGATATGTAAGTCCTACGCACACGCTTTGCTGCATTGATAAACTAACAACCCAAAGGCCAACATTGCGAACCGTGATCCTCGTGAAGCGAGCTTGATACGTAAGAATACAAATGCGACGCCAATTTCGATTTGCGATACTGACAACATCTTAGGCATGCAACGACACCTCACAGACGACCTTGGACGCACCACGCGCAATGTTCGGTCCACAATCGAAAACAGTGCTTTCTTTCGCGGACTCTTGAAGACAATCGGTGTTCTCGCCGTCTCCATGGTCATGGCCGATGGAGTCTTGACACCAGCTCAATCCGTCCTCGGCGCCGTTCAGGGACTCAACGTTGTGGCCCCTGACATCTCGAAATCCACCGTGGTTGGCGTCACTTGCGCGATCTTGATACTGCTCTTCTTGATACAGCCATTTGGGGTCACAAAGATATCTATCGTCTTTGCTCCCATAGTCATCGTTTGGCTGGCCTTCAACGCTGGTTTCGGCATTTACAACCTCGCCAGGTACGTAGTAAACCCCTGCTCGTTCACCACTCTGATCTAACAACTTCAGGTACGATTACTCAGTCCTGAAGGCCTTCAATCCATTCTATGCATTCGACTATCTCATCCGCAACAAGGAGCATGGATGGAAGAGTCTCGGTGGTATTCTTCTAGCGTTTACTGGTGTCGAGGCGCTCTTCGCGGATATTGGTGCCTTCAGTCGACAAGCTATTCAACTGAGTTGGCTTTGCTATGCCTATCCCTGCCTTCTTCTTGCATATACCGGCCAAGCTTCCTACATCAGTCTTAAGCCGGAAGCGTACTCCAACCCCTTCTATAACTGCGTACCAGAGGGCTGGATTATTCCTTCTCTCATCATTGCCATTTTGGCTGCGATTGTTGCTTCGCAGGCCATCATCACTGCGACATTCCAAGTACGTATACTATATCAAGTAACTTACATTGTTCACTAACCCGTCCTAGCTTATGGCCCAAATCATGAAGCTCTCCTACTTCCCCCAGATCAAGGTTGTCCACACATCCAAGATCTACCACGGCCAACTCTACGTTCCCGCCGTAAACTGGCTCCTTATGATCGGAACCGTGCTCGTAGCCGGAATTTACAACAACACAACCTCCCTTGGCAACGCATACGGCGTCTGCGTCATGTTCGTCACCTTCTTTGACACTTGCATGGTGACTCTCGTCGCCATTCTAGTCTGGCGCATCAAGCCGTACATCGTCTTCCTCCCTTGGCTCACGATTGCCTGCTTGGACGGCACATTCCTTTCCTCTTCTCTCGTCAAAGTGCCCGACGGTGCGTGGTTCACGCTTCTCCTTTCTTGCGCTCTGGCGTCTATCTTCATTCTCTGGCGATTCGGAAAAGAAACACAATGGACTGCCGAAGCAAGCGACCGTTTCCCCACCAGTCACTTTGTTCGCACCAACGACGACGGCCGCCTCCAACTCACGAACATGTTTGCCGACAAGACACTGAGCTCCATCGAAGGCTTCGGTATCTTCTTCGACAAAGCCGGCGAGACGACACCCATCGTTTTCAGTCAGTTCATCCGAAAGCTCGTCACCGCGCCTGAGGTCATCGTGTTCTTTCATCTCCGTCCTCTAGAGACGCCATCCGTAGCCCCAGAGAACAGATATTCCGTCTCGCGCCTCGCAATCCCGAACTGCTACCGCCTCGTCGTGCGCCACGGATACATGGACGAAGTCATCACACCGGACCTCGCATCCCTCGTCTTCGAGAAAGTCCGCGACCACATCGTCACCCGAGCACTAGACCGCGAGGGCGAGAAACGCGCCGTTACCACCAGCAGCACCGACCTTGGAAACCTCGAGAACTTCAACAACGCTACCAAGATCAGCGGGAAGACCACCATCGGCGAAAAGGACAAATCAGGCGCGCCTTCCTCCTCCGATACTGAGCCCCGCCAGGCGACCACGCCCACACCCAGCTCTGCTAGCACGAGTGCCCGGCTTACATCGCTCGAGCGCGCGTATAACCATGAAGTGCTGTATATCATGGGCAAGGAGCAGATGAAGGTCAAGAAGGGCACGAATTGGGTGAGGATGGGGTTGTTGAAGGCTTTCCTATTTTTGAGAGATAACACGAGGACCAAGATTGCGAGTCTGGAGGTCGATAGGGACAGGATCATTGAGGTCGGGTTCGTCAAGGATGTATGACACGGAAGGGAAGGGGAGGAGGGGAGGGAGGGAGTCAGGGGGTTAGGGTTGGTGTTGAGGTCGAGATACCCGGTACATAGAAATCTTGATTTCGCACTCTTTTCGGGGATTGATGTGCACATTCTCATGGTTCCTTTGGTCGTTCGCAGTGTGCCATGTGTGTTTGCTCGATTTCAACTCGTCTAGAGTAATACCAATTAATACCAATCTAGTGTGGCTTTGTCATCATCGATAAGAACAACTCAATATGAGCAGACAGATTGGTAGTATTACGAGTGCAATCGCACTCCGTTCTATGGTAACAAGTGGGAAACGCCTTCGGGAAACGTGTAAAGCATGAACTTGTTCCCGGATACAAATGAAGACAGAAGAAACCAGCGCTTCTCCGCCGCAGGAGCTCCGACCGCAACGCAACTTACTAAAGAAGACACGAGTGTTGATCCCAATAGACGCAAAATATAACACTCTTCACATCTCCCCATATCATCATCGCTCTAGTGCCCAGGCTTGCCCTTCTTCCTATCGTCGTTCTCATTCTTGTCGCCGTCCCAGGTTGCACCCCCTCTAGATTTCCGACGAGCGACAGTAGCCTCGACTTTCGGTTCTCCGGGACGCCCCGCCACCGTCGCAGCAGGGTTCTTCGAGCAGGAGTCACGGCCATTTGTCAAGCCAGACTGGGCCGCAGCCCGGGGTCGAGAATGCCGGGGCTTCCCCTGCCTAGTATTCGCCGCCCTGCCTCCTTTCGGCTCCTGCAACGACGACGACGTCTCCTCTGCTTGCGGCGTGTCCTCTGGATAGAGCTCCTTGACACACGACCGGAACTCCTTCATGGTCTCCTGCAGGATCTCTTGGGCGCGCTTGTTGTCGCAGTCCGCGGTTGCTTGGATATCTTCTTGGAGTCGCGCCAGCATCCTTCCGTAGTGGGGGCTCGCTCTGTCGACTGAGGGCTCGCGGGCAAACATCGGGTGCATCTGCTGGAGGAAGTTGTGGATGCTGGAGCGCGTCCATTTGGCCGTTGGGCGGGTGTTGATCCAGGCGCGGATTCCTATCACCGGGGGGTGGGGATGGATCTCAGTAAGTGTGTTTGTGGGGTGCGGAGAGGATGGGCTGGGGGAAGTGGGGCGAGCAGGTGGAGCGGAAGGACGGGAGGATAGTGGTTGTTTTGAGCAAGGGGCCATAGTTCTGGAGCGCTTGGTGGTCGCTTTGTTGATGGTTGGTGCAGTTGCAGACCTCTTGAGACTTGTGGGGCTGGGAGAGATCGTCGGTGGCAATGTGTCCAAACTCCTGCCTTCCAGAAGAGCATTAGCACGCTCGAATGCCCGATCTGCTCGCTGGTACAGATCCGTCCAGTTACTTCTCTTTGTCTCGGACTGTGCCGTGGTAGTAGAATCGCTACTGATGCTACTCGTTTCGGGTGGGGTGGGAGCAGATGTCGCGATGCGATCCGTGGCTTTACTCGTCCGGCAGGGATTCTGGGTCTTGACAGGAGTAGGAGCATTCTCGGGGCTTCCATTCTTCGCCAAGGAACCTGGGCTAGTCGTTGCTGAGATGTTTGCTTTCCTTCGCGTCTGTTTAGATTTACCGGTCACGCATTTACCTGCTTTTCCAGTTGCCTTTTTGGTCGGAATATCGCCACCAGTGGTTGCAGGCCAAGAGAGAGGAGCAAAGAAGAAGTGTGTATACTGAGGTGTCTCCTGGGCATTGAAGTCGATAGAGGGCATCAGTTCCAACGGCAACAGAACGCGCCGGGACGCGTTTTTGTGCTTGTTGTTCTGGACCATTAAAGGCAACATTCTCTTGATGAATCTATCTCGTATTGACGCAGTGTCATGGCCCTGCTCGGGGACGGGATTGGACTGGGTGTCGTTGATGAGGTCTCTGAATACAACGTCCATTGCTTCAAACACCTTAAACCCCTTCCCGTGCTTGTTGTCCGCCTTGAAAGCCTCATAAGCTTTGCTCATTTCCTCCGCGAAGGCTCCGGGGTCACTGATTGAGTTGGATGGTATCATCTTGGCGGATGCGGAGGTTGATAATAGAGGGGAGAGGGGCAGAGGTCGAATTCAGACTCCACGGAGGTAGTGTAGACGGCGTGCTTTGAGAATAGAATGGAGAGAGGGAGAGCTGAAGGATGGAGAGCGATCAGTTGAGTGGGAGTTATCTGGAGAAAATGCTGCTCGGACCACTACAGGACTAGCGGAGATGCAGGTCCGTGCTTGTGGGCGTTCTGATTGATTGTGTCCGGTGCTGCCATTCACTTGGGAAATACTTCGAGAATGTGCACTCACCGCACCCATATCATTAGAGATCATTTCTACCGCCACAGAAATACATCTTAGAGGAGTCTCTCATTACGAAAAGAAGTCCAGAGAAGAATAGGGCGTCTTTGAATTCTGGATGAAAG
Organism: Melanomma pulvis-pyrius CBS 109.77; assembly: GCA_010093585.1. Lineage (NCBI taxonomy): Eukaryota > Fungi > Ascomycota > Dothideomycetes > Pleosporales > Melanommataceae > Melanomma > Melanomma pulvis-pyrius. The sequence continues at coordinate 22,647 of MU002207.1, forward strand.
GATCTGATGACATAGAAGCTGCATACAAGTTTGTAGAAAGTGCTCGCGTTTTCTAGCGGCAACAAACCCATACCGAATTAATTACCTCGCTTTTCAGAAGCCGTTTGTGTTCTTTGATTTCAGTATGATATGTTAATGTGATAAGAAGAGCTTGTGTTTGCTCGATTTCCTCGTTTTCACATCCGGAACATGACCATCAGATATCTATTATCCAGGAATTCAAGAAATCACGTGCCTAAAGGAAGCAAGCATAGAGATATTGAGAGGGGAGATATGGCTCTTATCATTGAAAGAGCTTCGAGGAGCTTCTAGGGCCTGCTAGCTAGCATCCGCCTGCAGCTACGACACCAACGTCGAACAACGCTGAATATACGAGGACTAGAGTGGCAGTGCGGCAGAGTGCTTAAAGGCCATGGATGGATAATCCCATCGCCAAATTTGACATTATGCGCCCACATCACTGGTAGGATTCTTCATGTATGCGTCCTAAGTCTACAGTCAGCAATGCTTGCAGCAAGACAGGACATAGGCCCAGCACTTGTCAAGAGGAAATTGCAGGTCCTAGAGACAGAGGCAATATGAAGAATCCAATACAATCATACACCTCACAGTAGCATTGCTGTAGTGTTGGGCGATCTGCATGTGGAGTTGCCCGATCCCGGACACTCAATCCCAGCTAAACAGCGACGGCACGCCGCTCATAGCCCTAAACGCCTTTCTTAAAAACTGTTAGTCAACTTTCTGCTGTCAAAAAATAAGGGCGCACTTGCGCTCGGCGATTCTGGCTTCTCATCCTGCCGTCTTCCTTGCGCACCCAAGCGACAGGGCGCACGTTGAATCCACCTGGTATTCTGCCAGGAACATCGTGTCTTCCGAAGATCAGGACGAGAGAGCCCTTTCCCTTCTCCCTCTGCTTGGCTTGGTACTGGTGCGTCTCTTCTCCGACCACCTCCCGCCTTCGCGCCACTTGTTCAGCTAATTTGGCCGCGGCGGCCTTCTTCATTCTGTAAGCTTCTATACCGGCCAGCATCTTGGCGTTTATCTGCTCTTTCGTCCTGCGCACGACGCCTGATTTTTTCGGTGTACGTTTTGCAAGGTTGCTGCTTCCCATTGTGTCTGCAGCCTTGGACTTCTGGGTAGTGCGGCGTTGCTTCACTGGCTGCGTGGGTGGCTTCAGTGGCTGCGTGGGTGGCTTCACTGGCTGCGTGGGTGGCTTCACTGGCTGCGTGGGTGGCTTCACTGGCTGCGTGGGTGGCTTCTTCGTCGTCTTCTTCTTGCGTGCAAGTGGAGAACTAAGAATTTCTTGTTTGACTTCCGCAGGTGCCGCATCTTCGGCTTCGCCCAAAGTAGCATTGTCGGCAGGTTTGCGTGCCCGCTTTCGATTCGTCGCTTTTAGAGCTTGCAGTACCTCAGGCGGCGGTGTGGAGGAGAAAGTTCCTCTCGGCGGTGGTCTGCGAGTCGGCGGAGGAACATGCGTGGGGAGGATGGTGGCCGGCTGGGTCGATGGTCCTCGGCGAGAGGTCATGGCGGAGTATAGCGCCGATTGTCTATTCTCAGTATTTCGAGTTCGAACAATGTTGGCCAGGCTAGGGGGGCTGTGAATTCCGCCCGACGAGCTTGTTTGGGAGATAGGACTTGAAGATCCCTCGGACATGCCGTCGAGAAGAGGGGGGCTGGACGATTGATCTGCGATATTGCTCAGCCGGGGCGGACTAGATGGAGGAATATGGTCATGTCTACGGTTGAGAGAAGGTGGAGAGTTCGACAAGATTGCGCTGGTTGAAGGGAGCCCAGGAGCCGGGACTAGGGACGAGGACACGGGATTTGGTCGGCCGTCCATGTTCAAATCCGAAGAAGGCACTGCAGTTTCGCTCGATGTGGGGCTGGAATGCCTGGGTTGAGTATGGCGAAGAGTAGCGGCTGGCGAAGAGTAAATAGGGACAAGGAGACCCTCCGGGTTTTCGTTCAGTCGCTTGTACATGCTGAGAAAATCAGACGTGTACCCAGCGAGGAGAGTGAGTGTATATAAATACAGAGGCTGAGGTGAAGGTCGATGTAGGGAAATACTGGGTTTTTTACGTTTAGGAGAGGTTCTACCAGTAGCGCGAATGTATATTTTGCGACTTTGACTCCGTCGTGCTGTTTTTTGCTGGGGCAATATTTCACTCAGAATATTGTGTTTTGGCGCGCGCTGAAAGCGTCAAAGTGCGGAAGGTAGTTTAATCGAAGTTTTTCAAGAGAGCTATTGTATGTATACTGTGCGGCTAGGAACCGACCCGAGGGCTAATTGACAGCAAATCCCATGAAGCGCAGGATCAAGTACGGGCTTCTGTGTTTACTTCTCTGAAGTCCCGCGGAACCATGTGGACGTGGCAAATAAGATAGAATATGCGGACTACATCCTGCAGCAAACGCAGCAATCCGCTCGTAGAAATGACAATTATCGACCCCACAAGACTCACAAACTCGTGAAAACATCGAAGAGCAGACCCGAAGATGAGCCACGAGAAAATATCTGGCATTAGAATCTTGTAATACACCGGCCTCGGCGCTTGGGTTTCATCAACACTGTTCCACTATCTAATGGCTTGACAAAATTGAAATTTCACGCATTATCCAGTCGCTTCGAGGAAAGCAGTGTAAATTGGTTATACTTAGAGCCGAAAGTCGTCGGCACTTACCTCTCACTACCTCCATCTCTCACGTGAAGCGAAGCCGTTTCTACTTGTCAGTCCTCTTTGCCTGATAAGATTCGGCACAGATAATTTTTCCTTGCCCGGTCCTTGTAGGTGCCTCTCCACACTCGTCAGCTTCCTTCCACTTTCGATCTGGCAAGCAAGATGGTGAGCAAGATGGAGAGCAATATGGTGTAACAAACATATTATATCAACTAAGACCGCCACGCTCGAATATAGATCAGTGATATGCCCGCCTATCTTCAACATCGTCAAAATCCACAAACGCCCGCCAAACCTTTGCTATTAGCCGCCGGGACCCCCCACGCAGTAAAGTACGAGCGAGATCTGAAAATGCGAATATGTTGTGTTGTCGGTCCACTTTATCCTCTCGGTCGGCTTCCACCTCCTCCTCGCCGGACTCATCATAGACTGCATTCCACTCTCGAATGAAGAATTTCTCGACTTTGTTTTCCGATGGAACGGACGAGGTTGACGCCGAGGGAGGCGGCAACGAGGCGCGAAGGGCAGTATTGTTCGAAGAGGGCGCCGGCAGAGTGTTTCCACCATTTTGAGCTAGTTTTCTGCGCCTAGAGGAGCGTCTTGTCAGCTGTGATCTTGTCCACATACATTGGGAGTGCGTACTCATGATGGGACGCGGATCGGCAGAAAGGAACCCAAGGCCTGCGCGGACGTAGAAGGATTCCCAAATGCCGTGTGATGTCGAGAAGATCCAGAGTCGCAGTGATATTTATCTCTATGAAAGGTGTGATACCTATAAGAGCTTGAGCATTATTTATAGTATACATGACGATGTGGCTGCTGCGACCGGTTCCATTGTCCGTTCTGTTGTGCGAGTTAGCAATGCGTGGATAAAGCCGATGGCGCGGAGTAACACATACGCCGCGAAGGAACTGCAGCCGACACTCGTATTTGGATTTGGACTGGTATATATGATAGTATTTGCAGTGACGTTGGTCGCTAATATTCCTCGATTAGTTCATCATATACAACTCCCGGGGGTAGAAACAGACATACTCGCCATGTGTCGTATCACGTTGCACTGGTATAGGTTGAAGAGTGACGGTCGTCTCTGATGTGCCTTAGTCAGTTATCATATACAACTCCGGGGGTAGAAACAGGCATACTCACATGATAGTCTTCAACTTCGCACTAGGATAGCTTGGGTGACGATCATAGCCGGAGTACCTAGTACGACGGGGACGAGCGCACATACAACCTGGTCTGATACAGAATCGCCTACTGGTCGATGTGCTCGTCGAACTCGCATCCATCATTTCATGGAAAGAAGGAGATCTCCACGGGCAACCCCCCCCACCACCACCACCATACCTCTATACTTGTGCCGGACGTGACGGTGGCCCCTTCTAGCGGAAAAGTCCATCCAACGTCTCGCCATATCAGAAACGGCTGATGTAGCGCGCTGTCGTGTTACTCAACCCATGGCAGTCGAATACTCGTAGGCCGGTCCGAAGTAGTTGAGTAGCTCGCGACAGGCGAGAAAATGTGCCGGAGTGGAGAAACGAGGAAATACTATACAATCGGTGGCCATGGGTACAGCGGCGACAGCATGTATACATCGTCTGACAGGCTTGTTGCCGGCGGAGGTATAAGAAAGCAGGAAGTTGGATACAAAATTAGAAAGGGAATATATAAACTCAACACCTTGAAGATCGGTTGTGGCAGTCTAGATCCGATTATAGACAAAGAGTGAGGAGAGGAGAGTAGTGATACACGAGGGAAGGCAGTCTTTTCCGCTATGCCGATGTTGTGCTCGAATTTGGATGTCGATGAAGATTGCCATACATGACAAGAGAGGCCTGTAGCTGGTTCACACGGGGAAATTGCGTGGTAGCTGCACGAAGAGATGTAGAGGGACATGCCGGCAAAGACGTAAAGAATGCATGGGCTCTTCGTGCCCAATCCATAGGTGATATTATTAAGACGGACAAAGACGTCGCTGCGATGTCCTATGACTGACCGAATGAAATTGCAGCTCCCTATATACCCTCAAATACATGCTTGTCGTGTTAATCCATGATCAGAGCATCCGAAAGCAAACGCTTGGTGAAGTTTGCAAAACTCCCAGCGGGTCACGACATGCGCTTGTGCCGTTGATCCACTGTACTTCCGTCCCCGTGTGACAAACTGGATTGCGCGAAAGAAATCTCATCCTAGTCATGCCGTCTCCGTGTAACAAACTAGATTGCGCGAAAGAAAACTCAGTCTTGGTCATGCCGTCTCAAACTTATCAGCAATCCTTGTCAATATTGTCGCTGGTAATTGGAGACACTCCAGGCAACTAGCAATCATATCCGCGGGACGTCCTCCACTGGCGGAGTGCTACCATATTCCTTGGAGGGTGCATGGGAAGGGCCTCGTCCATGGTGTGATGATGCTACTCTATTCTATTCTTCTCAACTGAAAAAAGTGGATGCTGCTCTCAATTTTGCTGCCCTTTGCATCTCTGCTGCCGCGCCCACTTTTCAAAATTGTCTTTCCTCCACCCACTCTGCCAAGTTTGCTGGACTTTGCCTCCCTCCTCCAACATCACAACCGGCTGCACATGCCCGCCATATCGCATGCTCCTACTCACGTGACATTTTGTGGCCCCATTCTCGTTGTAGTTGGGCGAAGCAATCTTTGAATAGGACCACTGCACACAGCGCTCATTCTTGTCGCATGACTCGCGACATGCCTCCCACGACTCCTCCCCGTCCGCCGCTCTGCCCTCCTCATCCCGGTGGTGATGGCGATGCACATCTGGCTCAACGCCTTCAAAGAGGATGTTCCAGCGTGCGTTCTCAAGGCCCGAGGACAGGTTATCCCAGTCAGATCGCGGGTTGCCCAATTCTTCGGGTTGCAAGAAGCGAATCCAGAGATCTGCGAACAGCAGAGGGTCGCGCACATGCTGATATTCCTCGCGGTCGCGCTCGAACCGCCAGAGGTCGCTGGCAACGTCTGTGGGGACGTCATGCATGGCCATGACATGCTCACACCAGAGGCCAGGGCCGTATGGAGCTGTACTCGGGTGGAAGCCGGATATGGCGGGCCAGGTGCGGTTGACGGTCAGGCTCAGCTCGGCGGAGAGAGCCGAGTACAGAACGTCGAAGCTAGACATGAAGTCTATGGCACGTGTGTCCCAGAGGGCTATACTACTGACGCGATCAACAAAGAGGGAGTGCATGGCTTCACCAGACAGGATGAACGTGTTGCCCGTGATAGCAAACGGCTCGGTGGAGTCTGCGTCCGGGGGATTGGCGAAGAAGATAGACGTGGAGGGATCGAACTGGCCCAGCCACGACATCAGGTTGGACCGGACGAGATACGTCTCTGTATCAACAAAGACGTACCAGTTCTTGTCCGGTTTGAGCTCCCAGGCTCTTTCCAGCATACGCATGACCTTGTACTTGTCCAGCTTCGCCATGGTCTCCTTCTCCTCCTGCGCCGTCTGCGCCCTCGCAGCCCCAACGTCGATGCTGGTGCGCGCAAGATCAAGCTGCTGGCGATAGCGGGTCAATTCGGGGTTGGTGGCCACGAGATTCACGTCGAGACGGTCCAGCACGTCGTGCACGTGGAAGGCGCCAATGTCCATCTGGAGGTCGGACATCAGAAGCAGCGTGTCGTGGTATTTCTGGTTCGTGAGGAAGAGGAGCGGCGGGAGCTTGGTGTGGACGTCGGCAGCGGTTGTGCGGACAGAGACGACGAGCTGGTTGAGCTCGACGTGGTGCGGGGCGGGCGAGGTGCCTGCTTTGGCACGCTGGGCTTCGGGGGGCAGCTCGTCGTCGTCGTACTGGCGCGGGAAGCCGCTGATCCAGCAGAAGCCGTACACGACCACGAGCAGCACAAGGAGACGCGACGCGACTCGGAGACGGGACGTTCGAGGGGCCATCATGGCGACTGTGGGTTAACTGGGATTATCTGCTGCTGCGTAATGAATGGCACGCGCGAGAGAGGCTCAATAGCGCCGTGGGGCAATGAAGAGTGGCATAGCTGTGATAGCACTGACGGGCGTGTATCAGGGCGGCGTGAGCCAAGCCCCTGAGCCTTGCGTGTCGTCTCCGTTAGGGCGGCGAATCCGGCTGCAAGGACGCGCCGTCGTCGCAGGGCAGCGACCTCAGCTGCTGTCGCCATCAATCGCGGCACGGCGAGCAAAGAGCCGTGGTTTCGACGTGGTCTTGATGGAGGTTGCAGGTCGGGCGACCACCGCTAGAGGTCAGCCCACCATAAGCGCTAGCGTCAACCCCTGTCAAAAAATTTTCGACCTTTAAGAGTGGTCGACTCACCTCACCCCTTAGTCGCCTTACCTCCACCTCTAGTTGACTTACCTTACCTACACTTCTCTAATAGGTAATTATGTTGCTAACGTAATCTTAACATGTTCTTACTACTCTAGATCTACCTACGTTATTTATAAATCAAGATGCTAGAATTAATAGCAACCTAGATAACCCTAATATAGAGCTTTAAGATAAGCTAATGCCTAGCGTTA
>MU002208.1:0-29851 GCA_010093585.1 Melanomma pulvis-pyrius CBS 109.77
GGGTCTTGGCGAGGGTGGGCCGACTGCCCGTGTGGGCCGACTGCCCGTGAGGTACGTTACGTTATCGGATAATCGGTATATTCATTTACCCGTGCTTAGTAATACAATTCGTAGATAAAATTAAGCTCAGGCTAGTACTCGCCAGTTCCAGCTCATTCATATCTGTACATCCTCAAAACTGGCTCTTGGATCACTGCAAGCACACCACTACACGATCATGGCCGACGAACATATAGCGTGCGAACGAAGGGCATATACACAACCACCAAATGTTCTAATCTTCAGTAAAACCTCATCCTACCGCCACACCTCCATCTTGGCCAGCATTTCCGCACTACATTCTCTCGCGAAAAGCACAAACGCATTCACTACAGAAGCCAGCGAAGATGCCGAAACCACATTCACCCCTTCATCAATCGCACGCTTCCAGGTCATAATCCTGCTTCAATGTAGCGGTGACTTTCTCATCCCCATCCAACTCGATGTATTAAAGAAATTCGTCAGGGACGGCGGAGGCGTCGTCGCCATCCATGGCGCCGCAGCTGGCTTGCCCAAGGACGACTGGTACGGCGCGCTCATCGGCGCCCACTTCGACAGCCATCCCGATCCTGAGCCCGGGACTCTACTCTTCGATGAGGACGTAGTTGAAGAGCTCTCTTCACGAAATGCCTGGAAGTCCCCCACGAGAGAGGGCTGGATGGACGAATGGTACAATTTCCGAACGCACCCGCGGGCTAATACAAACCTAAAAGTCTTATTGAAGGGCGATGCGAAGTCGTTTCAGGGAGGGAAGATGGGGGATGATCATCCGCTGTCTTGGTACCAGGAATTTGAAGGCGGTAGGGTGTGGTATACGGCGTTGGGGCATTTCGATGAAGCGTATAGTGACTCGTGGTTTATGGAGCAGATACTGCAGGCCGTTCTGTGGGCTGCGGGGTGATATTGTGAGTACCTTTTTGATCTCCAGTTGAGTTATATGTGTTGAGAATCTGCCGTCGACCGCGCAATTAAAAACAGTAAATCACTTTTTGCAATTGGTATCAATGTGCGAAGGAGCAGGGCCTAAGCTAGTGAGGGCATAAATTGATAGGCGGATGATACTTGGCTGATATGGGCTGATCATGGAGAACACACACATAGAAATCGAGCGTCACTTTCAAAATGCTCACCGGGCTCAACCACTTGAAACTGATTGAATAAAGGCTCTATATGACAATTGATTTATCTTTTTGATCATTCGTGTCCACAAAATCGACGTACATGTATCCTAGGTTACCAATCCTACTGAGCATGTTGACGAAATTAGGAAAAAACAATAAATTAAGGTTTATTGAAAGGGAATGTAACTACAAACAGTAAGGAGAAATGATAAAAGCATCCAAACTCAACAAAACCTTTTAATATCTCTATATTTACGTGATTTGAAATTATTAAATTTAGTAAAGAAATACTTGAATTACGGTAATGACTCTCTATTCGCCAATGTATGATTTTTAAATAGTGTTTTCCTGATTTACGAGCGAATCACTTCCAAAATCTTGAACCTCATTGACCATCACCATGAAGGTTTCAATCGGCGATGAGGGAGTGAAAGAGATATGGTAAGCAATGCATCAAAAGGAAAAGAAAATTCTCCAGAATACATGTAGCCTTAATCCCCAAAGTCTACAGGACAAGACGCTCTCGCTTCATAGCCAGTGATAAAGCAAGCCCAAACGCACTGCTGGCAAGATTCAAATAAAACACCTTCCCCACACTTCTTGCACAAGAACTGGAAAAAGGTACATACCTCTGTAGGTCTTGTAACGTATGCAAGTTGAATAGGAGAACTTTTGGTTTGTCCATTTTCGGCCTATGGTCGAGGTACGAATGTTGACACCGAGGCATGACATTGAGGTTACATCTCGAAGTTGAACAGCATATGACAAAATAGCTAGCTCATATTTATTGTCGGACGTGCTTCATAACCAATTGTTATGCATAATCTGGTCCGAGTGAGACTACCGCGTAATCTGACAAAAGTGAGATTTGCTAGGCTCAACTAAGAAGGTTAGTGCTCCAACCAGTGGGTTAGAATCATGACGCTCTGCCTTAAAGTGGGTCACCACATCAATACACCCTCTCATGAATGGAGTGATAGCATGCACCTGTGCGCTTCTACACAAATCGACCACTTTCTATCTGTGGAGTTGGGCGCTCTATCACTTCGTTCATGGGGGGTACACTTTAAGGCAGAGAGCCTTATGATCCTGTCTCACTGATTACAGAACCAGTCAAACGTAGCAAACCTCACTTTAGCTACCCACAGTAGATTATGCGGTAGATCTGACCATGCGGTCCGCTCGGGTATCACAGGGTTTCGCAGTAACTGTCCAGTACACTTGGCGTAGCCCCTAGATCTGCTCCATCAAATATTATCCGAATATTATCCGCTACGGATTCGGTTTGATGTGTCGACAATCACTTTGCGTTTATAAATATACAGATACTCACGATGCACATGTTGGTAAATGTATAGACATAGCAACCTAAGAGAAGATACACATGGAGCCTAGACGATCTATCTTAGAAAGTAGCATAATGGCGTACGAAGCGAAGTGTGTGAAATCTCGCTAATGAAATCGCTCGTCCTCTCCATTGACGTTAGTGAGCAAGGCTATATAAGCATAACCACCCACAGCGTGTACAACGCCAAGTACCTCCTTCTTCTCCATCTTTTGTATTGCTTTCTCCCATAGATCATTGCTCAAAGGGCCTTTCAAATCAGCAAGTGTTCTCCCCAGTTGATAAGCCATCCCTTCCTCTTCACTCAAATCTGACGGGGTAACTCCTGTGAGACCAATGCTATACTGTTCTGCAGTAAATCCAAGCTTGAGAGATATGAGTCTATGCGCATACAAGATGTAACGGGCTTGTATGACGGATAAGAGGCCAAGGATTGCCAGCTCCCGGTTGCGCGGCTTGACAGAATTTGGCGAGATAGAGGCTCGAGCCATAGCCCAGAAGGCGGGCATTATCGTAGGCGAATGTCTAGCAGAGTGTTAGAGTGCTATACTGATGACTTCGTGTATGACGTACAGCAAGGTCGGATACGGTCCGAACAGGGTATCTTCACCACTCCTCCACTCGAATGGAAGAGACTCTCCATGCACCTTATGAATCTGCTCCTCGAGTTGACGCACGAGAGCTGGGTCTGCCTCCTTGGCGGGGAATCGTTCCGACATTACTAGAGCTTCAAGATGTAATACCTCGAATTGTAGGAGAACGTAGAAGATAGAAAATTTAATCATATCCGTGAAGAGAATAAATTGAGGGAATAAGAGATGGCTTCACTTGATTTGGAATATCCCAGTGGATAGACAGTAATTGTTAGGTGCATACCGACCTTGTTCGTGCATCTGGCTTGGCGAATATGTGCCTCCTTCTTGCAGAAACAATAATTGCTTCTGCAGCAAAGAGGCAGAGTTGGTACTCCCCGAGAAATATTAATAACCGAAGGTGAGACAGGCTCTTTCATGAGGTTGCAGATCAGTCGACCAGCGCTAAGAGCTCGGCCCACCATAACCGCTAGCGTTAAGGTCAGTCGACCAGCGGTACGTTCTTTGATATCACTTACTCAATCAATCGATGCCATTTCGTCCAATCTATTGGAAATGGGCTCATTACATTCCCCTACGACTTTGGAGGTCGTGATAGTAAGTAAATAACACCACGTGACCTTATGAGTTTCTATGGAGTAACTCACCATATGATAGATTGGTGGTTCGATATCAGGACTGATGTGTGGAATCGCTTTGAAACACGCTGGCCACAATATCCAAATTCTTGAGCAAGACCAGGACGTCCGACAGAGCCACATGGCTGGAATTTGTCTTGGTCGCGACGTTCAACGATTCTTGCAGCTTCACGATCGAGTCTCTCATCCATTTACCATCAACTCGAATAAGATTCTGCTGTTGAATCAGAACGCGGAGAAATTGCTACTTGTAAATGTTCAACGCGTTGTGAGCAGTTGGGACGCGCTTTATTACCGGCTGCGAGCAAACTTCGATGCCTATCGGAGTACTTACTATCAAAACCCCCCCGTTGCTAGAGCCGGGTATGGAAAAGCCGTATATAGTTCTGGCAAGATGGTGTTAAATATCCAGAACATGAAGAATGACGCAAGGATGGAAGTTACCGTGAAAGATACTGCAACGAAGAAGATAACAAGGGTTCATGCAGATATCGTCATCGGAGCGGATGGTCCAAACTCGTTCGTCAGGCGAAAGTATCTTCCTTCATGCAGTCGAAAGTATGCTGGCTACATTGTGTGGCGTGGTGTAGTCGCTGAAAGCGAAGTCTCGCCCAAGACACTCGAAACCTTTTCGAAAAACGTCACCGTATTCATGAAATCTCGACAACACTGTCTAGTATACGTCATACCCGGGCCTCACGGATCGTTACAACCGGGCCAGCGTTATCTAAATTTTGCTTTGGCCGATGCTGAAACTGGACACCGTCATCGCAACACTGTCCCAAGCGGCAGAGTACGAGAAGATGTATGGATAAAGCAACTCCAAAATGCGATCGAGACCCCTTTACCACCCCCGTTCTTAGACGTGATATCACAAATACGAATACCGTTCATTCAGGTCATCACTGAGGTCTCGTCTCCGAGGGTCATGTTTGAGGAGGGGAAGGTACTGTTGATCGGAGATGGGTTATCGTTGATACGCCCACATACTGCATTCAGCGCATCGCAAGCTGCATTTCACACGTTGACGCTAGCCGATTGCCTTGCGCAAGGGCTAGATATGCTCGAGTGGGAGAAGACTGTATTGAGATTTGGTTACTTACACAATGTTCAGAGCTGGTGGTTTGGCAATTTCTATCAAGGAAACATAACGTGTATATCGGCATTGTGTTATTGGTTTTTGTGCATTGCTGACGTTATTGGATCCTGGTGGACTAATAGAGAGCGGCTGCTTCGAACAACGTAATGTTACGTTCATTTTAATAGTATTTCCAACTATCAAGTATTCTACTAGAATAACTACTCAAATCGCAACAACCAACTAAAATCGCAATAACCGGCCTTTGAACTGCAATAACTAACTAGAATTGTAATAACTACTAACAACTTTAAAAATATGTTTCCGTATTTGCTGTGGAGGTGTAGAGGTATAAACAAGTTGCTTACTGCTACTATGTGTAAGCGAAATGCAGCATATTCCTAGAGACATCCGTCGCCTTTATGCACAAACATAGCCTTCGCAAATACTTTCTAGCCTGGAAAACAGGACCTTGTTACTAAATAATTAAATAGGTACTTCAATTGTGCGCCGATTACGTTGCTCGCGCGCGGGATGTGGACTTTGGGCCATGTCGCCATAAGACCCAACCCGCGCGGGCGTATAAGCCCTTAGACAATGCATCTCCTTCGTGAGGTCTAGAATATTGCTGTGTCCTTTTTTTCGGCCTACCTCTGTGCACCAGAGCTCGCAAGTCTGTCAAGGGCTGAGGTGCGTAACATTGTGTTTTGTTCGGCATGATTTTCCAGTCTTATTCTTAATCGGGAACATTCTACGGAAAGAATTAGTTCGAATCCTTTATTAGATCGAACAACCTTTTTAACTTGAATTATCACGCTGAAAGTCGGTTACTTGGCGAGACGAGATGCGTATCTTGAATAGTGTAAAGGAACTGTCTGCTGTAGAATCTAAGACTAATATTATGGCGTACGTTAGCAGTAATTTTGAGAACTTCTTACGTACTCGCTGCAGATAGTATTTGCGGATAGTATCCGGGGCCCCGGAATCTAAGCGCTAGCGGGGACAAAAAAGTGCGGGGCAATAGCATTAGCGGACCCTGGACTAAATCCACGATCTTATAAGCAATAGACACGTCTATGATACTATATAAATGGTTCAAGGTGTTTCCTGTCACATCGCCTACGAACATTACATCCCCTATCTAGCGCAAATATTATCTTTAAACATTTACTGGAAGCGTCGTACCAGTTGTCTCTCCACCTCTACGATTGTAATCGGTTCATTCCCTTCAAGATGTCTGAGCTGGCCATTGGCAAGGAACTCGCAAATGGCATGTACTTCGGCGAATCACCTCGCTATCGGGATGGACTTCTTTACGTTAGCGACATGATCGGACGCAAAATCTACACCATCGACGTCTCTTCCGGAACGAAACAGGTATTTGTTGAGGTAGAAAATCAGCCTAATGGCATGTGTTTCCACCCTGACGGATCGCTTGTATACTCGTCCATGTTCGACGCGAAGCTATACCGGCTCAAGGACGGGAAGTCTACTCTCTACGCCGACATGTCTCACGTCATGACTGGCTACTGTGGCGATATGGTCATCGACAAGAGCGGTAGGGTGTATCTGGACGACACTGGGGCGCGGGTCCTCCACGGCGAGACTCCCCGCCCGGGGAGAGTGCTCATTGTAGAGACCGACGGAACTGTCAAAGTGGCTGCCGATGATATTGTCTTCCCCAACGCCATCTTCATCAGCAATGACGGAAAATACCTCTATGTGGCTGAGACTTTCAGATACGGGCTTTTGAGATACGACGTCGAAGCCGACGGGCAGCTGAGCAACCGGCAAGACTTTTGGTCACCGACTGTCCTCCCAGGGGTGAAGAAGGAAGATATGGTCGCGAATATGATTGGAATCGATGGCGGATGTATGGACGCTGAGGGCGGTATTTGGTTGAGCATGTTGGGTTACGAGGAGTTCGTCCGGTTAGACCCACAGGGCAACGTGACCCATCGCATTAAGGCACATGGGCACGCGACTGCCTGCACGCTCGGCGGTGATGACGGAAAGACCTTGTATCTGGTCATCAACAAGGTGCCGGCGGATGAGAACTTATTCAAGGCCATGGTCGGGAAGCGAACCACCTGCACGATTACGACAGCGAGCGTTGAAGTCGGACGAGGAGAGGCTCGGCCATGAATCATTAAACAAATATCTTGCTATATTTTTAACATTGTCATCACGAGTAACATTGTTTGCAAGTGTGGGCGAAATTAAATGTCCGGTTGTATTCACTAATACTATAATTAATTCTAAGCGATATAAATGCACTACCAATTCCATTCAATTCATGAGCCCGGAAGCCCTCGAAAGTTCTCGTCAGTCACTGTGATAGTCTTTAGTTGGGTGAACTCAGCGAATCCTAGAATTAACGAAGTCAGCATTGAAACCACCACGACCCAGAGCGGATTCTTACCCCAAGGAATTCCGAACCTTCCCCAACCACTACTCTTCGTTCCACCATGGGGCAAGTGTACTTCATCATGTATGGTCATCGAATTGATATTCACTGCCCCGCAATCGAGACGCCGCGCAAGTTCAATCCCTCGAGGGACGTTGCTGGTGAAAATGCTAGCAGACAATCCGTAAGCGCAGTCATTTGCAAGTTCAATAGCCTCATCCAGTGTACTGAACGATATTAGCAGCGCAATCGGGGCGAAAGTCTCCGTTCGCCAGATGGGCAAGTCACGAGTCACCTTCGTGAGGATTAGCGGACTAAGATAAGATCCTTGCCGCTGCAAATCCCTTCCGTAGAGGAGCTCCGCACCATGGTCCATAGCACCTCTGACCAACTCTACAACCTTTGTGATATGCTCAGAAGATGCTCCCGACAGAACCTTGAATTTTGGTGCGTAGTCACACAACTTTTCCGCGAACTTATCGCGCACCACTTCGCTGACTATAATCCGCTCCGTGGACATGCAGATTTGTCCATGCTATTATCCAAGTCGTTAGTCTTTTAGTAGTCTAAAGAGAGAGGGGGTTTCTGTTTATTGTGGTGACTCACATGACTGAATGCTCCGATCACTGCAGCCTGCGCCGCTTTGTCCAAGTCTGCATCCTCAAGGACGATCTGCGGTGCTTTGCCCCCAAGTTCCAAAAGCACTGGTTTACAGAACTCCGCCGCCTTTGCAGCTATAATCTTCCCTACAGCCGTGCTGCCCGTGAAGTTGACCTTTCGAACACGATCGTCACGAATCAGCACGTCTAGAACGGCTGGAGCATCGTCCCGGCTGTGTTGTATGACGTTGAGCACGCCGGGTGGAAACCCAGCATCTCGGAACAACACACCAATGAAGTTATGTACAAGAGGCGTGATCTCCGAAGCCTTGAGGATGGCAGTGTTTCCGCAGGCAATCGGCGTGGCTACCGCCCGGAGGCCAAGGAAAAGAGAAACATTCCAGGGCGCCACACCTAGCTGCACCCCGAGAGGCTCCTTCACAACCACTATAAGAGTGTTGGCACCTTGTTTACTAGGGAGAAGGGTTCCGCCTGTAGTTTGGAGGACTTGGGCTGCGAGCTCTTGGAGTAGGTCTATGGAGCTCTGTATGTTGATTTGTTGGGCCACAAAATCGTCGACTGGGGTCTCGACCTATAGGGATTCAGGTCAAAATTGGACCTCAGACAGTTAGAAAGCTGTAGAACACCTTACCTTCAAAATCTGGGCAACCTCATCTCTATGCTCCTCTAGCAGCTTCGCTGCTCTAAGTAGTAAGTCCCGCCTTTGCCATGGCGTACTTCACTTCCAAGTAATAAAAGCGCGATGAGAACTGCAAATAGCCCGCTTCACATCCTCTGTAGATGCTCCGTATGCAGAAATAGATCTATTGGTGCCTTGGTTCGTAACAGTAAAAGTAATGTCGGACCTGACTGGCTCATTATCAATCCATAATGGGACCGTAGATTCTCCGTGGGAGTACATGTAATTATGGACGGGTGTGGAACGTGGTTTACGAGGAGAATTGCAATTACGATATAAGATTAAGAGATAATGGCTACTAATGCAATAGAGAATACATACATCTATATTGCGGATTTTCTTCAGGTAGTTCAAACGTAATTCCAGGCTATCATAGGCGGATTGCTATCCGAAGGGTACCGGAAGCTCTTCCGCACTAGAAGTGCGTCCATATTCAGACTCTTAAAATTCAGCTGTTCTATGCACCCAAGCCCAGAAACCACCCGTACAAAAGTGTCTAATCCAGCCTGACGTCTAAGAATGAGATTTGAACGATAATCGATATGTACTCTTGATATAACTATGGCGGCTACAGACCAACCACTGGTACTAATGAGAATCCACTGATAAACAATGTCCCGGGATAGAGTAAAATACCCAACGGCAGACATTTGATGTCTAACACATCAAGCTTGACTCGATTTTCAAAGAGTTTTCTTTTGCCCTTTCGAAAACTCTAGATCAGCAGTGATGCTCGCATACCGAGCCCGGCAGAGGTCCAGGAAGTAATTCGTCCGGCCTCTCCATGGCCCCACATCACCAACCCTGGGCATGTGGCTCGCCGCCTGCTTGACGTATGTTGCGTCTAGATTCCACATTAGGAGCGGCTGAATGCGCGACTTAATTGGCACTCTCGGAACTACACTAGAATAGCCCTTGCTCTGCATATACTTCAATAGTCGACAGACTAGCTGCCCTGTCGTCTCCGCACCCAGCGTCCACGAAGCATTAACGTAGCCCATCATGAAGGCTAGGTTGGGCACATCCTGTAGGAGCGCCGTCCTCCAGGCGAATCGATCAGCGAGATTGATAGGTTTATCATCAACGCTGATCAAAATGCGGCCACCGATAGCTAATTTGAGGCCTGTGGCAGTAACAATGATGTCCGCGGTAATCGAGCGTCCAGATTCTAGGACAATAGTGTCATCCGTCATGGTTTCGATCTTTCCCGTCTCGATACTCGCCCTTCCTTCTCGCATGGCCACGAAAAAGTCGCCGTTTGGTGTGAAGCAAAGACGCTGGTCCCAAGGTCGGTAAGTTGGCTGGAAATGGGGATCCATAGGAATGTGCTTGGGGAGCTGCTCAGCCACCTTGCCTTGCAAGATCGACCGAGCTTTGTTGGGGAAAGCTCTACAAAGTGTAAATATGAGAGCTGTCATCCACATGAACATCCATCTGGTAAGCTTGAACGACCATGACTTAGGTATGATCCTGTGGATAAGAGAGGTCCCGGCCGAGTTATCGATTGACATGATATATGTGGGACTCCGCTGAAGCATCGTAACGTGTGCCGCCTGCTCGGCGAGGTTGGGAAGCAAAGTAATGGCAGTGGCACCGCTGCCAATCACAACAATTCTTTTGTTGGCATAGTTGAAGCCTTGCGTCCAAAATTGCGGATGTAATACCTTTCCCTTAAAATTTTGCAATCCAGGTATGTCCGGCCGCAACTCCTCTTCGTAGTCGTAATATCCCGTACCAAGAACAAGGAATCGTGCTGTGAAGTTCTCTTTGAGGCCGTCTGACGTTTGGACAGCTAATTTCCAGGACTGGTTCTCCGTTACCCAGTTAGCAGAGATGACGCGATGTTGAAGACGTATATGCTTGTTTATGCCCTCTTTCTCGACCGTTGAGCGAAGGTAAAGGGTGATAGACTCCCCATCTGCGATGGCCCGGTTGTCCGTCCATGGATTCCACTCAAAACCAAACGTGAAGAGGTCAGTGTCTGACCGAATACCCGGATAACGAAACAGATCCCATGTACCGCCAATATTACTACGTCCTTCGAGAATGGTGTAGCTGAGTGATGGGAGTTTGGACTGGATGTGATAGGCTGTATTGATGCCAGAGATGCCAGCACCGACGATAATTACGTCGTACTGATTGATGTCTTCGAGACTGGCGTCCATCGTGAAATGATTTTGTCTCTAACGTAGAATTCCTTGGATTGAGCTTTTCGTGAGTGGTCGATTTTGAAATAATTTGAAAGGCAGTTTTCCACATTTGAAATGAACAAGACTTGTAACTAGGAGCAGAGTGGAGGCGTGTCTATATCGCCACCCCAAAGATGCGCCCCGGAACGTTATCCGCATCATGATCGATCGGTATCTCAGCAGTACTCTGTGCAAATTTTCTGGTGGTGTATTATGGCGCGGAAAGAGTGCAAGTGGAGTACTGCATATTTCGGCAGTATCCAAGGCCGGATGCACATCCGGGGAGGTGTATCACGCTCATAATACCAGAATCAGCAACATGCGCTATGACAAATTCCATTCCGTATTATCTGTGCTGCACTCCAGACTTATATCATCACAGATGCGGGGAAATATGTGGAGATATGCAGATGAGTCAAGTCACACGAGTAGATGGCGCCAATGGATGGCGACCCGGAGATGATTGGGAGCCCGGCAGAACGAACGCCATAGGGACTACAAATATGGAGGTGTCCATCCATTTGAAAAGAAACGAACAGTACAACTAGTTTCCAAGTAAGCGATAGTAGAATTATATCTCAGCGTTTCGCAGTCCACTCGACCACATTGTCAACATGGCCCCCAACGCCCCCAACAGGATTGACGTTCACCACCACTTCGTCCCCGACTTCTATCGAGAAGGTAAGTTACCAACTTGAAATCTTATTTGTACCATGTTGCTATCACGTTGTGCTGTTCTCACGGATATATTTTACTAACTCAATTCTCCAGCTGTCGTCACATCTGGAGGAGATCCTTCGGGCTGGTTCATTCCCGACTGGACCCCCGAGCTCGATGAAGCTGTCAACAAGAAGTTTGGGATTACTACTACCATCCTGTCTCTCACTGCACCCGGAGCTTGCATCCTCAAGGATAGTAACGCCAGTGCAAATCTAGCCCGCAAGACCAACGAGTATGCTGCCAAACTTCGAGATTCCAACCCCAAGAAATACGGCTTTTTTGCAGCCCTTCCGAATATACTGGATAAGGAAATCGCATTGAAGGAAATTGAGTATGCGTTCGATGTCCTTAAGGCTGACGGTGTCACGCTCTTCACTCGATACGGCGAGGACAACCACTATCTGGGACACCCTGACTTCAAGGACATCTGGGCGGAGTTGAATCGCCGGCATGCGGTCATCCTTGTCCATCCCACACACCCGATTGACATCAACCAAGTCAGTAACCTGCCGCAGCCGGTAATCCGGTACCCCTTCGAGACGACGACGACAGCACTAGATATGCTGCACAACAAGACAGTGCGAAACAACCCCAACTGCAAGATCATCCTCTCGCACGCGGGAGGTACGCTGCCCTACCTAATTGGCCGGCCCGCCAGCATCCTCACCAAGAATCAGGAGGAGCTCGATGCCTTTTGGGATGATGCCCGGAACTTCTATTATGATACGGCCGTGGCGGGAACCGAGAACGTGTTCAAGATCATGGAGACATTTGCTAAGCCAGGCCATCTCCTCTACGGCAGCGACACCCCGTACGCAAACAACGATATCATCAACTTCCACACTAGTCGTCAAGATGGTTACAAGTTCCAGGACCCAAAGATGCATGACAAGATCAACAGGGAGAATGCACTTGAGCTGTTCCCCAGACTTAAGGAGTAATAGGATCAGGTGTAAAGCATATATGGCGGATGCAAGGAACAGGGCACATTGTGAAGCCAAGATAGTTGAATAGATGATTACTTGTTCTCTCGTTCACGAACCCATGAGCACGGGTGATTTTCGGCACCGCAAACGACATGTTCCTGCTCCTGTAGCATATTTCTCTCAGCCCAACCTTTCACGTGAAACACAGTATGCCTTTTTTAGGTCTTCGCGAGACATCTTCCCCGCAATAACCACGTTGCTTGACATTATTCGCTCGCATCATCCAAATTACCCGAGTTACAAAAAGAGTGCGGATACGGATCCGCAGATTGCTACTCTGATCCGGCTGCATTGCCAGCATATTGCGGGTCACGAGGGCTATGCGGACCCTTTTGAAAATACATATTGGTTCATCGAAAAGTATTGTCATTTCCTTTTCTGTCCCTGTTGTTAGCCATTCAAATAATCACGTCAATCATCCCTATTCTCGGTATTTTCATTTTCATTAGCTCTCGAACGAAATGGCGGAACCAAAGATGATATCAACCAAGGCCTATGTTGTCGAGAGCAAAGGTGCCCCATTCATATTGAAGGAAGTCATTTTAGACGAGGTCCAGCCGAATGAGGTCCTTGTAGAGATGAAATATACAGGACTATGTCACACTGTATGTGGCCACTCCCAGAGTAACCCCGATGATTCGGATCACGACTAACTACGCCTTCCCGGCCTGCAGGATGTCGTCGTCCAGCAAGGTGGCATGCCCATTGGGATGTATCCCGCAGTCCTCGGGCATGAAGGCGTTGGGGTCGTCAAGCATGTCGGGTCAGACGTTGCGGACAAGTCGCTGTTGCAAGGCGACATCGTCCTTCTTTCGTTCCATTCCTGCCAACGGTGTCGAGCTTGCTTCGCCGGGCGGTGCGGCAGTTGTCCTCACATGACCGAGACCAACTTCATCGCGACGGCACGCAAGGGCCCAGGGCCCAAATCTCCCATCTCCCTGCCCGACGGTTCCCCCGTTCACGGGCAGTTCTTTGGCCAGTCGTCGCTCAGCAAGCTGGCTGTCGTGGCAGAGACATCCGTTGTGAAGGTCCCCGCCGCGCGGCCTTCTGACCTGCCCTTCCTGGCGCCACTAGCGTGTGGGTACCTCACGGGTGCGGGCACGGTGCTCAACGTTCTCAAACCGGAGCGGGACCATACGGTCGTGGTCTTGGGAATGGGCGCTGTTGGTCTCGCCGCGGTCATGGCAGCAAAGGCCGTGGGGGTTGAGACCGTGGTTGGAGTGGACATCGTCGATTCGAAGCTGGAGCTAGCGTCGGTCCTTGGAGCGACATACATGCTTAACACGAACAAGGTGGGGCTGGAGGAGGGCATCCGGGACCTCTTCGCCGATGGCGCTGACTTTATCGTCGATGCAACGGGGGTGGCCTCCCTCCATGGACCGGCTATGAAAGCGCTGGCTCACGAGGGAACATTAGCATTGGTGGGTGTGCCACCCCCGACAGCGCGTCTCGAGGTTGACACACTGGACTTTTTGTTGTCGTGCAAGCGTCTCGTTGGGGTTATTGAGGGGCAGTCCAATCCGCAACAGGTGTGCAACTCTTCAGTCTACCGTGGACGAGTTGTTGCTAATTATATTGCACTCTGCAGCTGATACCACAACTCTTGGATTTGTATCACCAAGGGAAATTCCCTATTAACCTTATCTCCAAGTGCTATCCTGCAGAGTGCTTATCCCAAGCGATAGAGGACCTGAAGTCTGGAATTGTAAGCACATGATTTTCCGCAGTATTTCTGTTGCTAACCTTGCTGGCCAGGTCGTGAAACCTATCCTGTCCTGGGACAATATCAAGTAAAGATTCTTCTCACTGCTAGAATTTGTTGCTATGCTGTTTCATTTCTATTCCGTAATAGCAAACTGTTGTTGCCGAGCAGCGGCATCTCTCATTTTGAGTTAGCTGTATCTCTACACTACTATATCCCTTGCCCGAGTTTCTTCTACAAATAAAGACACAAACAAGCGTAACAAAAAAGCGGAAGTATCGGAGGAGGAATCATCCCTGGCGGGGAAATGTGGTCCTCCGGAAGAGCTTCCGGTCTTGCGGAAGCAATCCCGCAGGCACCCTTTACCTACCGACAGTTCAGATCAATGTACCGATCACCTTTTCCCCGCTTGTATAGTGCGGGGTTACTAGTCTATATTTTTCTTACCGCCAGTATTCTTTTGCACTGGTTTGACTAACAGTGGCCTACTGACAGCCGTCCTTGTTGGATGTATCTCCATAGACAACGTTTTCGAACAAAAGCTTGAGCCTTGGTAGAAACTCTCGTCATAGCCTTCCCTTCGCAAACCTTTCGCCTTCCTCGTTCGTTGCTCATTTCCTCGTATACCTCCACACTTCATCCAGCGAAGTCCATATTCAAGCGCGCCTTCTCCACGGTCTCTGCTGTATAGGAGCGACTACTCTACCTGCTTTCTGGAAACCGATCTTGTCAGGTTTATAGAAATGCTCCAGTAGTCTCTCATAGGGCAGTCATTAAGTCGATCAATATGGGCACCAAGTCTACCGCCGCCGCCGTAGGGCATCTCCTCGCGGGGCAGATCTCGATCATTACGGGGGCATCGTCCGGGCTGGGACGGGCGACGGCACTGGCGTTCATGAGGCACGGAGCGGCCGTGGTCTGCGCTGACCGGACGCCAGCTTCCTCAAAGATGCAACCGACTCACGAGCTCATCCGAGAGCATGGGGGACGGAGCATTTTTGCGCAAACGGATGTGTCGGACGAACAGAGTATCCAGCGCCTGGTGCGGGCTGCAGTGGCAGAGTTTGGGCGTATTGACATGTGAGTCTGCGATGTTCACGACAAGCTAATTACTGATGGCGGCGTAGCATGGTCAACAACGCCGGTATCGCCCACGAGGCATCCAACCCTCGCCCGGTGTGGGAGACGACCGAAGAGATATTCGACTCGACGTGGAGGGTGAATGTGCGAGGTGTGTTTCTCGGCTGCAAGTACGCGGGCATACAGATGCTTGGACAGACGCGGATCCCGGAGCGGCAGAGGGCGGGGACGATTATCAACACTGCATCTGTGCTGGGGTTGCTGGGCAAGTCGGGGACGCCGGCATACGCAGCGTCCAAGGGGGCGGTTATCGCCATGACACGGGCCATGGCCATGGACTACGCGCCGCACTTGATTCACTGTAACTCGATCCTCCCAGGATGTGCGTCGACCCCGTTTCTCTTCGTCTGCTGCTTCTCGTCGAAATCGTTTGTTGGTGTTTTATAATGGGCGCGCGAGCTGACTCTTGGCCTTGTTAGTTACTCGGACCCCGATGATCTCTACGTTGACGGCGGATAGCGAGGTGGAGAAGTATATGAGCGAGCATCACCCATTGAAACGGCTCGGGGAGGCGGACGAGATTGCGGAGGCGGCGGTGTTCCTGGCGAGCGATATGTCTAATGGCATAACAGGGCTAAACATGTCAGTAGATGGGGGACTGCATTCGCAGCTGGGGTTATGAGGACGGGGGTACGAAGGGTGACGGGAAATGGCTTCAGATGGACAGATATCTGAAGAAGAATTAAATAGATGAGTATGGGTAGCCTGGCTTGTAAAAGGACAGCTGTATGCGGATTCTTGTTGTTGAGGGTACTATTTTACAGCCATACTTTGTCTCTCTCTCTATCTCTCTCTCTCATTTCATGGCGAAGGGGAGAATGCAGTTCCAATGGCTCTGCAGCGATTGGAATGCGGAGACGGTCATGTACCGCCGGATTTGCACGACTCGAGATGCAGCCTATCACAGCGACGGCATAGTCACCAGTGCAAGTGCGACCCAGTGCGACCCAGTGCGGCAAGTGCGACCCAGTGCGGCAAGTGCGACCCAGTGCATGCGCCGTCGTGCGCCTTCGTGCGCCTCTTCCCCGCCTTCTCCGCCTTCTCCGCAGCCGGGGAATAGTAAACATGCTTGTTCTTTTTCTTTCTCCCTTCTTGTTCTAATTCTATTGTTCTCCAATCCTGCTACGCGCCTCGCCGCTTCTTTGATGGCCCCCGCGACGCCAAAGTCAACCGCTGGCTCGCCAGACGCCGATGCCCACAGAAAACGCCGGCGCACCGCCCTGGCCTGTGAAGAGTGCCGCGAGCGGAAGCGCAAGTGCGACGGCATCAAGCCCGTGTGCGGAGCCTGCGCACGGCGGTCCGCTGGGTGCTGTGTCTGGAACGGAGACCGCAGCTATGTCGAAGGATTGAAGGCGCGCATCAGAGACCTGGAAGAGCAGGTGCTGGCTGACAGCACCACACGCGTCGACACCGCGTCCTCATGTGGCACATCACGAGTATACGCCGGCAGTGCTGCGTCCCCTTCGCAGCTGCCAGAACCGCGCCCAGATCCTCCCTATCCCCTTCATCCCCTTCATCCCTTTCATCCTCTTCATCCTCTTCATCCTCCTCCTCCTCTGGCCGAGTCGGCGCCGCACACCCTCCGTGGTCATGATCCCGACGGACAGGCGACAGACCGCACCTCGGATTCGGCGTCGCTATCGGCCGCCCCAGCGTCAAGCTTCCGGTTGGACGCGTCCGCCTCCGAACGGCCCGAGCACAACTTCGATTCTGTGAGTTCGGACAGCGGCGAGACCAGTGTGGACGGCATGGGTGTTGTTGGTTCTCTCAACGGTGTCGCCGGCCCGCGAGCGCGGCGACAGTCGGACTACTTCGGCCCGTCGAGCACAGTGAGTCTCCTGGCCCGGGCCCGCAATGTGCTCGGCCGGCGGTGCTGCGGACGTGGACCACCGGGATCCGAGTCCTGCACGGCTTGCCGCCATGTGAGCAGCATTTCACAGCCGCCATCAGCCCGGAACGGCACCGCCATGTTTGGCTTCAGCGTCCCGCCCCGAGCCGAGGCCGACAGCCTGCTCGAAAGCTACTGGACGTGGGTCCACTCTCTCTATCCCTTCCTACATCAGCTGTCCTTCGTCGAACGCTACCTCGCCATCTGGAACCCGCGGACCGATTCTGACGTGCTCGTCGAAACTCCACAACGGCGTGCGACGGCATACTACAACAGCCTCAATGACCAATCCTTCTACTGCCTGCTAAACGTCGTGTTTGCCATGGGCGCCCTCTTCAGCCCTCAGATCGAAGAACAGGACCGCGGCAGCGTTAGTCGCTCCTTCTTCGACCGAGCAAAGAAGCTCCTCGACCTGGACCTCCTAGCCCAGGGTTGCACGCCCTTGGTGCAGATGCTCCTACTCATGGGCCAGTACCTGCAGAGCACTGATATGTCCAGCTCATGCTGGAACATTGTCGGCATGGCTATAAGAGTGGCACAATGTATAGGTCTGCATCACGACCCGAGAGGGTGCAAGCAGGGGTGCTGCCCTAAGCAGAAGTACGATCAGCTGGACATAGAGATGCGCCGAAGGACGTGGACGGGCTGCATGCTACTCGACCGGTAAGCTCCACAAGAATTACATTGCATGCTCACGCACCCCATGTATCTCGCACGCGAGCTCTAACCACGAACCAGGGTTCTATCGCTAACCTACGGACGGCCACTGATGATACACCCAACGACGACACAGAAACAGCTATTTCTTCCCTCTGCGATCGATGACCAGTACCTGACCTGTCTCCTCGACGCTCCAGGCTCACAGCCCGACGGTGTTCCAAGCCTAATGGAGTGCTATGTCCAGGCCATCAAACTGCAGGACATTCTCGGTCAGGTTTTGGCGGCCTTCTACTACGCTGCACCAGACCACCGAATTGAAGATACTTCTGTCTTCGATTTCGGACTTAACTATATGACTTCTTCGGTCGTGGGAGACGGTATCAGGAACTCTGACTTCCAGATGCTCCTCGACGTAGACAGTCTGCTTACGACATGGCACGATAGTTTGGTGCCCCACCTCAAGGTTCAAGCGTATCAAAATGGCGGTGTACCGATTGGCACAGGGGACTCGGTGCGAGCCTCCATGTTTCACAGACAGGCCGTTGTGCTAGAAGTGCGGTAGGTGAGAACGAGTAATCCTCCTCATTGTCTTGTTTACGCCATCGTTCCGAGGCAGACTGTCAACTGACCTCCTTCTTGGTGAAGATACCTACACACCCGACTCACCATGCTCCGTCCGATGTTGTCGGTTCTTTGTGATCTGACCCGCCGGTCTGACGCCACGTCAACCGACGAAGACTCACTCGAGTCGAACATGCGCCACGGCATGCTCCTCAAAGCGGCAAAACTGTGCCTGTCGGTAGCGCAGGATTTGGTAGATCTCATAACAAGTAAGGCCCCGTTGGGGCTTTGTCCCGCGCCGTGGTACAATGTGTTTTGTGAGTACCACTCCAGGGACTTTCTATGCCTATTTTGTATTCGAACTAGGTAGACTGACTGAGGATCTCATCCGTGAAGACATTCACAGCTGTGCCATGGTATTCCTCCTCGGCTATCTTTGCTTGCCGAAACCGACGAAGATCATCGAGGATGCAACCCTCTTCACAGGGTATGATCGCTGCCTCGCTTTCCTTCGGAGCTACGAGTCTCATAGCAGGTCGGCGAAGAGGTGCAGCAAGATCCTTGATTTCGTAAAGCAGGAAGTCTTCAGCTCTCGAAGCAGTAGGTGGCCCATATCATGATTAACCATGCACCAGTACAGAAGCACGTTAATGTACTAATTATGACGCAGCTGGCCCCGGATATGCCGACATTGAACACATACAGCTAGTAGACGGTAGCAGCGGCATGGCTAATATGAATACGCGAGTAGAGCAGCATGCCTCAACAGGAGAAGATTTCCCCTGGGGTAATAGCCAAAATCTCTCCACAGGCCTCTTCCATGACGAACATAATCTCGACCAGGCGTGGATGCGTGATTCATCGGACATGACCTGGCTCTCCCTCGCCCCGTTCCTTGAGGATGTTAGTAGCTACGGTCTAACTTAACCCCTGCCGAACTTTGTAGAGTTAAAGGGGACGAGGTGGTTGAGCCACGGCAGTGTACCATGTCCTGTATTGGATGCGCTAAGATGTGAAATTATCAAGCGACGCTGATTGCCTTTCTTACTATCCGACTGCATGGAGTAACAAGATTTCGGTCGTTTGCTCGATCTTTGGAAGCTGCGATGAGTGAGTGTTCAGGCCAAACTCCTCAACCAACCCTCTCGTGCAAGATCATTCACAGGAGAAGTTCAATGCCGATGGAAGTCTCCAAAGGAAGTCCCATTAGCCTTCCCTGGCCCGAATTATCACGTTCACTTCACCCTCCACGCCGACCCACAGCAGCGCCGCCAGCCACGGTCCTTCTCCCGTTCCAGCAAACGGAATATTCGGCAGCCCACACCAGCATGCCTTGCTCTCGGATCGCCTGTCATCCCTAGTAATATATATCATGGACTCAAGCCTTACCTTGGATCAGGAGTGGCGGGGGTAGCGGGTACAGGCACTCGGTCGGGTAGACGAGCTCAGGCTTCACGGAGGGCATGTGTGTGTATGCGAAGTTGGATGTATCCAAAATCCAGTTGGTGAAGAGCTGGGCGACGGTAGTTGGCGACAGTATGCGGGCTTCGGTTACGGGTGTTGAGGTGCTGTCATTGAGGAGGCCAGCAAAGATCTCTACGTATCGAAAGTAAGAGCGCTCCGTGTATGCGCGAGGCACGAAAAGAAGATGAAAAAGGGTGGACCCGCGGTTATTTGCTTTAGGAAAAATGATTGCTATATCCCGCGCATGTTTCAAACTGCCGGCATCTGCACTGTAGAAGGCGTTGGGTGCTCCCGCAGGGTTCCGCGGCCTACTTGAGGGAATCTTGCGGCGAGCCAGCTAGAGAACTTGAGTGTGCATCCCGACTATCCAGTGTACATCCTATCACCCCAGGTCTCGTAGGCTAATGTTGGTGAAGTCTAATGTTGGTGAAGTTAATTCACTTATATAGGTCAAGAGCATCTTTAGATTAATTGGTCTCTTCTTGTTCCCCAGCACCATGGCCTCCTAAACAACCTTTGCATCCTCCAGCTCGTGACAGAGCGTCTCCTCCTGATCATTATGAAGATCGAGCATTCCCTACTGGACCAGCTGCGTATAGGCACTGATGGTGATGAGTCCTGTACACAAGGCCTCAGTCATCATCTTCTTTGGCCCCTCCTTGCACGACGTCACGTGACTGGGACCTCTCACCTCGGTGCGGACGAACACAATTGGGCTGGCATACGGGAGCACTATGTTTTAGTTCACCCACGCATCATCTACAAACTTTTTGAGGTTCGAGATGGAGTAGAGAGCAAGCGAGAGGCAGGCCATTGTTTAGTCAATTCAATTCAATTCAGTTCAAATCAGCTCAATTCACCCCCCAAAAAAATTATCCTTCCCATTTTAATCTTGAGTTCAACCGAAATAAGGTGCAGATTGAAATTTTTGCCTAGGAAGAAGATGTCGTGCAAGCGACGTACCACAATCCGTACAGGCGGGATCACACCCGCAAAACCGGATGTGCTTCCGCCCTGCCTCCGCCTAGCGCCGGATGTGGTCCCGCAAGTTGCACATTTCAACTTTCTAGGTATATAGTCTCGAAAAGAGCGGTAAATGCTATCCTATTGGCCAAGGATAACCTGTCCTGTCAGCATTCAATATCCGGGGCGGGATCCGCTTTACGATACAGAGCTTCGCACACTAGATACTCGACGACGCAGCACTCATAGAAAACAACGACAGAGCAAAAGCTTAGAGACATGATTCCCTTTTCAACGCAGCCAGCTTCTTCTGACGTTATCCGTTTTGGTCTTTCCTTGGTTGGCCCTCGCTTCCACTTTCCTCTTTCTTTCTACCTAGACAACCATCCAACAATTCCTCTCGCTGCGAGTCTGTCATGTCCGAGCAAGTCGATGTCCTCATTTGTGGCAGCGGCTCAGCCGGTCTCTGCGCCGCCATGTGGCTCGCTCGCTGTGGCATCAATTACAAGATTCTAGAGCGTCAGTCGGGCCCGCTGAAGAATGGCCAGGCGGACGGTGTACAGTGTCGGACGGTTGAGATCTTTGAGAGCTTCGGCATCTCGGAAGACATGCTCAAGGAAGCCTATCATGTGCTAGAGATTGCGTTTTGGTCGGCCGCTGGCAAAGAGGGCATACAGCGCACGCACTACGCCGCGGACCTAGAGCCGGGCATCAGCCATCAACCACACGTTATCCTCAACCAGGCCCGAATCAACGGGCTCATGATTGAGGGGATACAGCACTCCTCAGGCGGACTGGAGATGGACTACGGCATGCAGGTGAAAACAGTGGAGGTGGACTCCGTCGCTGCGAAAGATCCAACAGCCTACTGTGTGACAACGACGGCCGTGACTGCCGATGGTATTGAGAAGGTCTTTGAATCTAAATATGTACTGGTAGGCTATACCCCTTCTGGATTGTTGATTCATGCATTTTATGGAAAATGGACACCTTTGCTGACATGTTGATGGTGCTCAACTCAGGCTTGCGATGGAGCGCATAGTGCCGTCCGGAGGTCCCTCGGCTTCAATATGATCGGTGATAGTAGCGATGCCGTCTGGGGCGTCATGGACGTATACGTGCGGACCGACTTCCCAGACATGCGTAAGAAGGCTGTGTTGCATTCTTCAGTCGGGAACCTGATGATTATTCCGCGCGAGGGGGACTATCTCGTGCGATTTTACATCGAGCTCGAAGGCGTGGCAGTCAAAGATGTGACGTTCTCGACGCTCGAGGAGCAGGCTCGGCGTATCTTCAGCCCCTACACCGTAGAGATTGTCGATACAGTATGGTGGTCCGCATACTCCATCGGCCAGCGCGTTGCCGACTTCTTCACTAAAGAGAACCGCGTCTTCCTGACCGGTGATGCCTGCCACACGCACTCGCCCAAGGCTGGCCAAGGCATGAACGTGAGCCTACAGGACGGGTACAAC
Organism: Melanomma pulvis-pyrius CBS 109.77; assembly: GCA_010093585.1. NCBI lineage: Eukaryota > Fungi > Ascomycota > Dothideomycetes > Pleosporales > Melanommataceae > Melanomma > Melanomma pulvis-pyrius. The sequence goes on from MU002208.1 coordinate 22,266, forward strand.
ATTGGCTGGAAGCTCGCCGCCGTACTGAGAGAGCAGGCTCCACCGACGCTCCTCGACACGTACGTGTCGGAGCGGCAAGCAACGGCACACGAACTCATCGAGTTCGACCGCTTCTTTACGAATCTGTTCTCGACATCTTACCGGCAGGAGCACGGCATAACGGCAGATGATTTCAAGAACCATTTTGTTAGAGCTGGGAGGTACACTGCCGGCCAGGGAGTGAGGTACAACAAGTCGGTACTAGTATGCCCGAGTGCGGTGGCGGAGACACTGGCCGCCCACCTCACGGTTGGGATGCGATTTCCGAGCGCCCAAGTCGTGAGGCTGAGCGATGCAAAGGCGATGCAACTTATTCGAGCGCTCCCAGCAGATTCGAGGTGGCATGTTCTAGTGTTCGCAGGGGATATTCTGGACGACCAATTAGCCCGCAGATTGTCCAAGGTCCGTTATGCTACTGTCGTCATTTAAGTGCCTATCCTAAGCACAGAGTGCTAACGATTGCGGCTCGTAGACAGCATCTGAACTGCACGCTATTGCACAGAGATATACTTCTAACGATGCAGATGCCGACAGCGTTATACAAGGAATTCTTGTGATAGCGTCGGACCGAAGGAAAGTCGAGCAAGAACAGGTCCCAGCCTTCTTCACCCCAGTCGTAGGCAAATGGAAGATCAAATGTAAGCAGATAATCGCGACTCATATGCTACGTAGAAGTCCTTCCCTCCGTTCAAGACTTGACAACCAACTGCGTGAGGCGGCTAACTTAGCCCGCGAAATATTTAGGTCACCACAAAACTTTCGCAGACGATAGGAGCTACAACTCGGGTCACGGCCACGCATACAAATCTTATGGCATAGATCCAAAGCATGGATGCTTGGTCGTTGTGCGCCCAGATCAATGTGAGTACATCTCTGATTGTGGCATCTGCCCTACAGATGGCTAATTGAGGATACTGGTAGATATCTCAATGATTACCTCGGTAGAAGATACTAAGCGAGTCTCCAGCTTTTTTGGAGATGTTCTGCTTCCTAACAACGAGAGGTAAGGGGCGAATGATAAGAATATATCATATATATAATATATATAGGCTCCAGAAGACTATTATAGGTAAATTTTCAGTAGATAATTTGGGTGCTATTGTAGTTACTCATTAGCCCTTAGATATCGTCACAAAGAAATAATACTGGGTGTAGTGTAGTTATTGGGCATCTTATTAGAACCTCTTACTAAAGAGCTAGGGTACTTTTAGGCTACGAGCTTTAGTATTCTAAAGATTCTTATTGTTTTTCTTAAAAGTTTCTTCCTGGAAAGCTGGTTCCTAATTACTATGATAGGTATTTCTATTACATCCAGGCGTTGTAAAATAAATCAATGACGTACTGGTAATAATTGCCAACTTGAAAGTTATTAACGCAGCCCTCTTGTCAATTACTTCCCTAAATTATTACACTCGGCTTAATAAAACTCAACGCACTCCCAGCGCTCAACCACCTCCGCTGGCCTTCACAGAACGTACGATTCAGTCTCGCTTCCCACGTGCTCTTAATCTGCACATGCATACTTGGCTGCATGGCCGACCTCATCTCCCCATGTTCGACGCCCAAAAGCGTGATCCAATCGCCCCTCGCAATACTCTCGTAGTTGTCGGTGTTAGAGAAGGTAAACGGCAACATGCCTGTTTCTTCAGGTTCGTTTCATGAAATCTGGGAATGCTCCGCACGATGACTGCTGGGCCGCCAAGGAAGCGTGGTCCGAGCGCGGTGTGTTCCCTCGACGATCCCTCGCTGTAGTTCCAGTCGCCGATGATGCACCATGGAGTCCCTCTGTCCCTACGATCGCTCGCGTTTTCTGTAACAGGGAGCACTCTCCCTATTCCAGCCTACGGAGCAATCCCTCGAAGGACACAATACCTCGAAGGACGCAACAAACTAGGGTAGAGAATGGCCTTGCGATCTAAAATCATAGCCGTGTGTCTAGTCAACTAACTTAAGTCTCTTGGAATACTATAGAATCTCCACACTCACAATGTCATAGCCGGAGCTGGTTGGCTATCCTCCTTACTAGTGTAGTGAAGGTGCTTGTCTATTCAAGATATAAGCATGTTCAGTCTAGTCCCTTGCTAATTTGCCCTCTGCTGCAGTTCGACCGCTACATTTCTGCCTAGATGTGGGCTGCGCATTCTACTGTACCCCTCTCTGTGATGAGATTATACTAGCTCCCTCTTATATGGTGCAGTAGCACTCGCTATCTGCAATCCCGCGCTGTCTTGCTTTTGAAATCTATTCTTCGGCATAGCTTAGCGTCCAATCAACGAACAGAACTAATATTTTCTCCAGACAATTGAGTTGCCCTGCTCGTCTTTTCAGCTAGGCTTCGGACCTGGAGCTCTCTATCACTGGCAGCGAACAGACCGATTTTCTCTGTGTTTGTGCCACCATAGCTGATTTCTCGGAGGATGTGGTCAATGCCGAATTAAGTCAGAGAGGGTGTATCAAGAGCGGGCTCTCTCCCGCCGCATTATTCATTTCACAACCACGCGGACATATTGGGAATGTAAATGTGGTGTTGAATGTGACAGTGGGTCTCCAGAAAATGTGTAAGTGGATACAACCTTATGTTTCAAATACAACCTTATGTTTCAAATACAACCTTATGTTTCAATCTCTACTCCAAAGTCTCTAAGGAACTAATAATTGGATTATCTTAGACATGACGTGGAAGGTCTCGGTCGCTCTAATTTCCCGCACGAAAGGTCAGGCATTTCTACTCACAGAGAGACAAAAATCGAAGGAAACCGAGCGAAGTTGGTATTCGAGAAATCTTTCGCTAGGTACTCGCAGCTCGGCCTCTCGAAACCAATTGACAAGGCAAATGCTATCCTTGGTATTGAATTCAGACTCGCCACATTCTATGATACATCGAGTGTCTATGGCGTTTTCCAATGCCATTTCGGGATAAGCCTACTATGGAAGCGTACAAAGGATGAGGTGGTACCTATACCCTTTCTCAACCAAGAAGTCCCGACGTGGTCTTGGATGGCTTATGAAAATCCAATCGATTATGTTAGGGTATCGGCAGACTTTACGCAATACCCTGAATTCCATTTTGACTACCGAGACATCGACGGTTCGCGCATTAACAGGAGTTTACTGGATGTTCAACTTCAAAAAATAACGTTAGGTGGCCCCAGTCGAAAACAAGAACATTCATGGACCTTTGTTCAGGATGGGAGTGATAACCGTATAGGCGCAATTAGTGCCGACCAAGAGAAGGAGCTGGGCCCTGGTCTGGAAGTAGTTCGTATCAGAGGAGGGAGGGGCTGCCGGAGAGACTACGGAGGCTCTCCCGAGGAAACGGCTTCAGAGAAGGTCGAGTATGTCATAATAGTCGCTCCTTCGTCGTCTGATAATGGGTCCAACTCAGGTGTGAACAGCAGTCCCCTTTATCGCAGGCTTGGCGTAGGTGTATTCCAACACGGGCTCATTGAGCCTGCCGGCAAAAAGGCACTCATAATCTAGTTTGAGACTCTTTCCTTATCTTGTATTGTATCAAAAGAATTTGCACACCGTGTGAGGTGATCGTTCTAACTACTGCACACCTTCCTCAGACATCACACAAGTGAAAGAGATTATGGGGTATTCCTTCCCCCAATGTCGATCAGAAGGTGCGAAAAGATTCACCTAATTAAATCTATCGGTGCAACGTCCTGATTAGTTTATCCAGAAACATTGCTGAGATGATGGATACCAACTACGCTAGTTGATCCAAAGGCCTCGGATTCTTGTTCGTATCCATTATCTTCAATGTTGTGATGACTTCAATGCAGACTGCATAGGCGAGATCTACTCTCGTAAGCTACGAATTGTTTTGGAAGACATAAAAGAATGATTCGGAAGGCTGGAACAAATCTGGCAGTATAGTTTGTATTTGAATCAAAGACTTGGGTCACCACCGGAAATAATGATTACCGGGGGAAGACAAAAATTAAATTGACCTGAGGCATGTTTCTTGGGCTGAGATGTCTGCACCACTTAAATATGAGTCACATCTGGTGGGATGCGAGAGGCTGTGCTAGCTCTCATTTGGGTGTGGCGGTGCAGGCAGAGCACAATATATTTAGTGTGCCGTGACCCGAGATCGACGATCATGTCATCTCCACACATCCACAATCTTTGCGACTTCACGATTTCGCAAAATAAAATCAAGCCTAGATTTCAAGATATATAAGTGGTAAGATAGCGCTATACTGGGAGCCCTAGCTGTTGAACTGATTTTGTAGAGGCACGAAATGGAAACTGAACCGTCTAAGCCGGTAGAGAAACAACAGCAGGCAGCGCCGGATGCGAAACCAGACCCTGCGCCCTACCGCCCCCCTCGCTACCCCTCGCCCTCTTCTTATCGCCGCCAGCCAGCAAAACCCCAGACCCAATTCTCTGGCGCATCAGCGGCAACCATTCGAGCGGTGCAAGCAATGCCCCCTAGCGATTACATCGAAGAAAAGCGAACATGGCGTGATCGTTGGAGAGAGTTGTGGTCGGGCAATGAAGATGTAGATAAGTATGAAAGGGAGAAATTTGATCGGGGGAGTTCGAGTAGGTGGAATGTTTTTGGGGTTCATGTTAGGGACGAGCATGCGAGGTCGAGGTCGAAGGCGAAGGCGAAGAAGGGTAGGAATTGAGGAGGTTTTATCAACTCGTTGTTGATGAATCAACCAAACCTGAGGAAGAAAAGTTGTGGTGCTACCTGTATGCGAATCAAACCCCAACCTGAGGAATTTGACTTGAATACGGATCAATAGCCATATGCTTTATTCAATCATTTCTATAATTGCAGAACTAGCGCCGCTCTAAGGTGCAGCGAACAACATCGCCTTTATGGAGAAAAAATGCCAACTAAAATCCAGGAAATACCGCTTCTCACAACCCTTTCTAGCAAGATGCAAATACTGATGTTTGGAATTCAAGCCGCGCCAGTATAAAGCAGCCTATTCGGGGAATCTTGCGGATCTTCAACCACATCTTTAGTAGAAAGTTCGACCAGTCGATTGAGAACTTCGTCAGGTGTAGCCAGTCCCTCCAATTTCTGTAGATATAGCACCGTGCCGGCGACATGGGGCGACGCCATCGATGTGCCATTCGTCACGTGAATGGCAGTCGGGCTGCCAATCCACGTGGATAGCGTGTCCTCGCCCGGTGCGAAAATGTCAATCACTGGTCCCCAGTTAGACAAAGGGGCCCGCTTCCGATTACGGTCGACGCTGGCAACGGCAATGACTCCATTATTGCCCGCTGGAGATATCCACGAGGACGAACTGTTACCGTTCCCAGCTGCCGCGACGATAGTCATGCCTTTCTGGTACGCTTGGAGGCATGCGTTGGCGACGGCCTGGGAATAGGGTCCTCCGCCACTGATATTGACCACGGACCTATTCATGCGATTGTTTGTGAGGGCATCGTCGAGCACCCAGTCTATACCATCGATCATAGCAGAAAAGTAGTAGCCGGTTTCGTTCGAGATCTTGACAGAGACAAGATTGGCCTTCTTTGAAACGCCGTAAGTATTAGAACCGATGGTTCCTGCGACGTGAGTGCCATGGCCAGCGTTGTCGTAGTGGTTTTCAGGTGTGCCAACCGCATTGTAACCCAGCGAGGCGCGACCGCCGAAGTCAACGTGGTCGATGTTGATGCCAGAGTCGAGAACATACGCATAGTGCCCTTCACCGGCAGAACCATCGTAGACGTAATCTGTCTCATTAGGGTCGCGGTGAGAAACCAAGGCGAGACCCCATGTTGAATTAGCCTGAGTAACCAAGCCCGAGGATTCTGTTTGAAACAACTCAAAAACCCGATCTACTTCCACATATGCGACCTGCGAGAGGGTCAGTATCCATGCGAATAGGCTTTCAGTACTTTACTTACTTCAGTATTGGCTCTGATTTCCTCGATTGTTGCAGGGTCAAAATTGCCCACGTACGCGTTCAGCCGACGAAAAACGGTCTCAATACCATTAGTTTGCACAGATGCATCGCTTCGCCTTTTTATATTTCGTTCGTGCACTGAACGCGCCCATTGAGTATGCGCTGCAGCGTCCACGCCTTCATTAAAGCCGATAATGTAGCGACCAGCTATAGCCCTGCTTGATAGCACATCGCCGCGCACTGGGGTTGTTGCAACGGGTTCCAGAAGTGTCACCACAAGGCTTAAGACAACTTTACTAAAAGGTCGCATTTCGATCGATGTATCAGCGTAGTCCGTACTCTGTTTGTGATGCTCAGAGAGTGCTTATATACTCATCTTCCATTATTGCCTTTCGCAGATCTTCCAAGAGGGTATCATGTTCAAGCCGGCTATAGTTATTAATTCAATAGCTTGTATGGTATCACCCGCCTAAATGAGTACTTATTTCCCCGGCCAAGGCTTGGTAGGGTTGATCCGAAACACCCAGTACCCTGGTAGTCGCAATGGATCGACAAGGCACCGTATCTGTATGTTTCTTAAATCACGACGAAGTTTGTACTGCATGCTCTCGATTATGTTCGACGGTTTATTTAATCGGAGATCTACTGTGGTTTCACTCGTCCATTGATTTGTTATACATTCCAGCTCATTCTTGTGCCTGGTACTCAGGTTTTCGGGGACTACCTATAGTAGTGTTACCCTGTCAACCCGCCCGGCCTATACTACCCTTTATAGTCTAGTTATTCAGGCAAGTCATGAACCTTGGAATAGGCGCAATTGCATGCGATACAGCATCGATGCTGTTTTGGAAGAATGCACGAAGACACATGGAGACTTACGGTGTCTATTCTCGTCACACATGCTACTCTCTCTTTTAGTAGTATTCGAAAATATATATATGAACTGTCAGCTATGCAAAAGATTTGTAGTAAATATGCGCATACTTGAAGCGAAAAAGCGCAGATATTTTGTGATTGATATCGAGAGTATTGTTGTGATATATTAGAAGTGACTAAATCCACGTTTCTCAACTAAAATCAAAGTTTGGACAAGTTACGCATTCAGCATCGCGACATTAAGCTTCTGTAGCTTGTAAATTAAATCAAATCAGAACATAATGAAAATGGGACAATCTACATATAAAAGAAGCTCGACAAATTTCTAGCGTACTGAACTAGAAAAGGGACGCCCTCGAACCTCAAGTATAAGAATGGCTTGATGACAGCTTGATCACCCCGCGTGGAATTGAAAATCGGGAGAGGTAAGGAGTAGGCTTATTGTACGTGGTATACATTTTGTTTTAAGATCCTTATCTTCTCGACTATTTACTTTTCCACTTGGCATTATCGGTAACACGAGGAAAGATGTTATAAAGTCTCTTATATCCTTATAAATATTTGATTATAAGATCCTCTAGAGAAGCATTAAAGGCTTAATTGCTACAAGGCATTCACAGACATCTCTCTCACTAGCTCTCCTACAGACAAATTCGGATCGACAATCAGACTAGGGACATAGCGATGTTTTCTATAACGTACTTCACAAGCATGTTGCCCACCCAAGTATGTTGCCTACTTTTGCCAAGACCCCACCAAAATTGCAACTTATACTCTTGCGCACAGTACAAT
>MU002209.1:0-29424 GCA_010093585.1 Melanomma pulvis-pyrius CBS 109.77
ATTGGAGAGAGCGGTAGTATTGGAGAGAGCGGTAGTATTGGAGAGAGCGGTAGTATTGGAGAGAGCGGTAGTATTGGAGAGAGCGGTAGTATTGGTGAGAGCGGTTGTGTTGAAGAGAGCGGGCGAGTTAACTTGACATTTCCCAACTCATCTAGACCTACGCCCTACGATGGGAAAATTGCATTCACATCCAGTGCGAAGTCCAGTGAGCTTTATCGTTCGATGCGGCCGACAATACCGCAGACCTCCATTCTTCAAACGACTCCTGTTCCGTTTGGCGAAGTGGGACAGGCTGGTTGAGGCATATCTGTCTAAAGATAGCCTCGCTGGTGAACCACCCGTGCTCTTGAAAGATTGTGACGACTTTGGTTTCACCATCTTTGCCATCAATTATCTGAGTCTGTTGATTCGGGTAGTATGCATTGGTTGCACGCTCTTTAGGATTTGTCATTTGGCCAGATACGTGGAGATGGAGTTTGACACGACCGTCGCTATCCTGGCCTGTGAAGACCTTGTAGCTGGGCTTCGAATTGTCGACGGTGACGACGTTGGCGATGATGTTGGTCATCGTCCCGAATATTGTTGCTTGGACTGTATTCTGGGGTTGGGTTTGTGGGTAGGTTGGTTGCCGTTGTAGCTCCGACAAGGATTGAGATTCCTGAGAGGAGCCAAGAGAAGGCAGCTATCAGGAAGGTGGTCTGCGAAGAGAAGTGGATTGGAGATGGAAGGACAGAGGGACGGAGTAGGCATTTTATATGTGTGTCGATGTGGGCATACAGTTGAAGTAAGACATCTGACACAACACCTTTGAGACAGGATACTTCCAAAAAAGCGATGGAAACTTCAGCGACATTAGCGAAAGACAAAAGGAAACAAGACAGTTTAGTGCCTAACTCAGCTTTGACAGCAAACACAACGCCACTTTCGTCGCTATGAAGAATCTAAGCGCGCTGATTTACATGGCTACCCTCTTTAATGGGCGGGTGCATTCGCTACTTCAGCGATGGTCAAGGCTTTGTGCAGGCGGAGAAGGGACAGGTAGCATCTTCGTGGTGGTTTCTAGTGCCGGCCTGTCACGCATCGGACGGAGATAGGTGACGGCGATGGTGGGGAGATTTCCGCTAGAAAATCTCCCTGGCATTATACATCCTAATTCTTTGGCTCTGATTTGTGTCCCTATGATCTCCCGTGAAAGTTGATTTAATTCTTAAGTTGTTTTTATTCCTCTAACGATAGATCCAAAGATAGAACCAAACCCCTCGTCTTGAGGAATTTCGCATTGTTGCCGGTCTCTTGTCGCGAGTCTGGATATGCTGGAAAGCTCGTGTGTAGGAAGCCACGGTAGGAAGCCACGGTAGAAATCTCAGTCGAATCCGACTCACGCCAGATAACTCACCTGGTAGTGTCAACTCGAGTCTGCCATTGTCGTTTTCATCATTGCCCATAATCAAGTAGAAGAGTAGTGAGTAGTAAGCAGCAAAGGGGCGGAATAACGATGGCCCACAGCCCACCTACATCTCCCCGCACCAAATCAAACCTCACCCGTAAATGTTACAACGTAGATAAAACAGAGTAGAGACAGAGAGAGAGTAAGTCGGCTCGCGCGAGCCCCACGTCTTATCTTATCGTGTAGTTGATTTTTTTTCGTAGCAGCAACATCCACTCACTTCCTGCACCACGAGCAATTATCCACCTGTATCAGGGAAAAAGATAAAAACCGCAACACAAAACACCACACCACCTTCTTCGCAGAGAACACCAGAGAGAGAAAGAGAGGAAAGAGAAGGAGAAAATAAGCGTCCTTGAATCAGAGACTCATCAGACATGCTTCCGTGATAAATGCCAAACTAAGAGGGGTCCAACTACCGTGCCAAAGATGAGCCCTTCGCCGAACGTCATAGTAGGACACATACAAGACGGCTGTGTGAGTGCGCAGGAAAAAGAAGAAGGGGGAAAGAGTGAGGGGAGTGGTATCGACATGATAAGATGTTGACAGGATGAGAATTTCGGAGTCTAACGAAGCACAGCCCTTAGCACCCTAGAGAACCTTCCATGCCGCGGGAACAATGAACTAGACGTCGTTGACCCATCCCAAATGCACCGTACCATGAACCCCGTCCACTTTTGCCTCCATATATCGCCTGGGATATTTAGGCCTTCGGAGCCTCCTCGGTGGCAACAGCGGTGGCAGCAGGGGCCTCGGCAGGCTCCTTGGCCTCGGGAGCGGGTTCCGGGACAGGCTCTGCGGCAGGCTCGGCCTCGGAAGACGTCCACAGAGTCTGAATAATCAGTTAGTCTGTGGTGATTTCAACGAGAGTTATTCAGCATACCAAGTTGTCCCGTAGGAGCTGCATGATGAGAGTGCTGTCCTTGTAGCTCTCCTCGGAGAGGGTATCCAACTCTGGTACAAGTGTTAGTCTTTGTCATACTCTCTACATGATCATGGTGCATACCGGCGATGGCATCATCGAACGCCTGCTTGGCCAGCTGGCAGGCCTGGTCGGGGGAGTTCAGGATCTCGTAGTAGAAGACCGAGAAGTTCAGCGCAAGACCGAGGCGGATGGGGTGAGTTGGCGCCAAGCTGTTCGCAGCAACTTCGGTGGCGGCCTTGTAGGCCTCGAGGGACTTGTCGGCAGAGGTCTTGCGCTTGTCGCCAACAGCGAACTCAGCCAAGTAGCGGTGATAGTCGCCCTTCCTGTATTTCGCATGTGGATTAGCCTTGGATGTGACGATGGGAATATAGATAAACTAGGGAAGCTCACATCTTGTGGTAGAACACCTTGGATTCGCCGCTCTCAGCGGAGGGGATCAGATGTCCGTCCAGGCACTCCAGGATGTCCTCGCAGATCTTGGCAAGCTCGGCCTCGATCTTTTGGCGGTACTCCTTGATGAGAGTGACCTGGGTCTCGTTGCCCTTGGACTCCTCCTTCTGCTCGATGGATGTGACGATTCTCCAGGAGGCGCGGCGGGCACCGATGACGTTCTTGTACGCGACGGAGAGGAGATTTCGCTCCTCGACGGAGAGTTCCTGGTCTGCGGAGGCGACGGCCTTCATGTTCTCGACCATTTCTGCGCGAAAGAATTATAGGGATGATCGCAAGCTGCTGCAGATGAACTTACCCTCATAACGTTCGGCTTGCTCAGCCAACTTGGCGAGGTAGACTGAGTCTTCGTAACCCATTGTGGATGATGTATGTATCTGATCGCTAAATGTAAGCAGGAGAGCACAAGCAAACAGCGCACAGTCTAAATAGTGCAAGGGGGATGGCTGCGCTTGTGGGTAGTCCGTGGTGTGTATCGTGCTCCCAGCGTGCGGTGTGTTTTGGTAGTGGGATGGTGCGGTGGCCCCAAATTTGGACTATCGAGCGGACAATGGCAGGGCCTGTGCGAGCGGCGAGCGACGCTTTATCTTCTTTTGGGGCAGGCTCTGTGTTCGCAGTGCGGCGCGGCGAGTGTGCAGGAAGGGGTGGCGGCGAGGCGCCAACCTGAGTCGCTCAAACGATGCCCCACGGTCGATGCCAGTGACGCCGCAGCGAGGCTCTCTAGACATGGCGTTTCGATGGGCGCGGTGCGATGATGGCAGCGGGGGCCACGTTATGGGTGTCGCCGCGGCAGCAAATTGGAGCCCGATCCGCGATCTCGAGGGGAGATGACGAAAGAGAGGGCGGTAACTTACGGAGAAGAGGTACAAGAAAGCGGATTCAGGTTCTGCAGGGAAATCGCAGGTGCTTGTTATGGAGGACGAGAAAGAAGCTGGTGGTGGTCTGTTCGGAGGTTGTTGTGGAGGCTGTGGTGTGAAAATGGATGCAGGTGGGGAGAGAGGGAGAACTTGAGGTTGAGGTCGCCCGCAGTTTCTTGGCGCCGATCAAGCCTTCCGCCTGTTCACCACAGCGCTTTCCGCTTCACTCTAGCTGCTCGGACCAGCGATAGATAACTGTAGCAGGCTCGTTGAACCACATCATGCAGCAGTCTGATCGTACGCCCGTATGGGGAGCCCAATAGCATTTGCCGCTGCAGTCAAATCCATTCTGCCCCTCTTCTTCCCGTTGTTATGGGCGGTATATACACAGCACGATAGGACGGCGCATTGATACCACATTTGATAGCTCGACACAGCCATGGAGCAGCCCTACAGCTGCCACGCGCCCATGGAAGGTGCCGTGTTCTGAAACTGCAGCTCCAGTGCCTCATGCGGGCTTGTCTCACTCCAGAGTGGAAAGCAATGCTTAAACAGCTCTTCGCTCGTGATAGGTACCTCGTATGCCGTATATACACATGGACTTGGGATGTCCAAGCCGTGTGACCCGTTTGCCTTTGTTAGAACCCCACAACCATCCATCTCGACCACATTCATGGATGACCAGCTGATGTGGTTGTCACGTGCAATGCCATCTCCTCATTCGGTCCCTCACCAATGACGCACGGCCCAGCATCGCGAGCCTCAATTCCGCAAAGCCGTCACTCCACCTCACCTCACCACCACATAAACCCTCTTCCTCCCAACATCAACGTCCCAATCGCAATCCAATATCAATCTAAAATCATGTTCCGAACCGCAGTCTTCAAGAACGCGCGCCCGCTTGCCTGCCGACGCCTTTTCTCAACCTCGACACGATTGATGTCCGGTGAGACCGGCTCTGGCACCGCGCGGCCGACTGGACTCCATGGCGGGTGAGAAATTCATAATCATTTGTTTCCCAATGACCACTAACATATGTCCCACAGAGATGCCTTCACCAAGCGCGAAGCAGCTGCCGAGGCGATGTACATCAGGGAGGCAGAGAAGGAGAAGTATGTCGCCAGCATATACAAGCCATTGAGCTGGGACACACACTGATATTAGAACAGACTGAGAGACCTCAAGGTGAAGCTGGCAGCTCAGCGACAGCACATCGAAGAGCTTGAGAAGCACATGTACGATCCCATACCCCGCTTCCGCTCCAATATGAGTATAACTAACACTGGACCCAGCGACGAGGTTACGAACGAGAGTGGCGGCCAGGGCGAACAGCCAACCGAGAAATAGGTGCATAACAGATACTTCGGCAATAGCAAAGTAAAACTCGGACAACAGGATGCTATGCCGTTCTTGACAGCAAGATTTTCGATGTGCGCCAAGCTTTGTAGAATACAACAAGGACTCTCAAATTTTTGAATATCACATCAAAGCATGTACTTCATCTGCTTCCAAAACTTATTTAGTGATACCAGGCTCTCTCCAATCGAGCATGTCCTGTATTGAGCTATATTCATGCCTTTTTTTTTCATTGATTAAACGCTGTATCTTACACATTCAAGTCGCAGTTCTATCACATCATGCCTAAGCAGACTAGTGATAAGAATGCCCTTTCACAGATTAGCGGGTATATCCCTAAAATCTATCGCCATTCTCGCTCTCAAGTCCAGATGGGCCTGTCAACATGACGTCCAAGCCTGTCCATGACACACTTAAGAGACACCCCCAAACCGATCACTCCTACCACCCCGGAAGCTTCGATAGAAGTCTTCTGACGGATCTGTTCCAAGCCCATTCCATCCATTAGTGCCAACGCGGTGGCTCTCCTTCTGTGCCTTGCTGATCTTCTCCTGTAACTGAGCGGCCCCTGAATCGATGAGCTGGAGCTGGGACAGCTGCGAGTTGAGCACCCGAACGACCTTTGTCAACTGTTTGGTGATTAGCATTAGCACTTCGATCTCAAATACTGCACTTACAGGATCATCCGGCTTGCCCGTCTTGCTAAGCGTCTGCGAAGTGTTGTTGATTTCCTCAATCATCTCGGTGAGGTCCTTGTTTAGCTCATTGAGTCGGTCCTGTAGCTTCTCGGCTAGCTTGTAGCTGTTCCATCTGTCAGCCGATGGAGGTCGGGGGAGACTATCGTTAGTCGAAGACGGTAAAGAAAAGGCAACATACGTCCTTTCGCGCTCCTGATCCGGCCCCCTCAGGCTATCCGACCTACCGCCCACACCATGATTCTTCATCATAGTGTCAATCTCCTTTTCGTACCGATCTAAATATGAGTCTAATTCCGCCTGGTTCTCCTCCATCAGCGTCAACTGTTTCTCCACCTCAGCGGCATCACGCTCAGCCTGGAATGTCTTTGAGTACAGCTGCTTCACCTTGTCCGAGTTCTCGACCAACGCTCTATCCCAGCGTGCGACTGTCTCGGCCTGAGATTGGAACTCTTTTTGATACTTGGAGAGGTCGGCGGCCCATCGTGTGATGATCTCGTCCATAGACTTGTTCTTTAGGCGGGACTGAGCAGAAGGAGCAGGGCCAGCGGTAGAGCTACCAAGCCCGGTCTTGGTCGCATCGCCTCCCGCTGTTCCACTAGTCGCTGCGGCCGTGGTGGCCGGTGTGGTAGTAGCTGTGGATTGTGGAGCGGATGCACCCAGCTTGTTTCCTCCAAGAGAAGGGAAAAGAGAGGGTGCTGCAGTGCTTGTGGAGGCAGCTCCAGAGCTAGCTGCTGTGTTGCTTCCACCCAACCCACTCAGCCCACTTAGCCCACCCAACCCAGAAGAGAAACTGGGCCCAGAAGTAGTGGTCGGCGCAGCTCCTGCACCGGTTGTTGCGGGCGCTGATCCCGTGATTGCTGAAGATGCAGGAGTCGACGCGGCCGGTTTCTGAAAGTTGAATCCATTACCAGGGGTACTGGCAGCGCCAGCTCCTGAGGTTGAGCTTGGCTGGAACATGTTGCTTGCTGGTGCTCCAGTAGACGCAGTCGATGGTTTGTTTCCTCCGAAGCTCAAAGTATTTGCTGTCGTTGCTGTAGAGGCTTGTGGGGGAGCTGTGGTTGTTCCAAACCCGAACGTGGGAGGTTTGCTCGCTGGGGTAGATGCAGGTGTTGTACTACCACCGCCAAACAACGATGGTTTTGGTGTCGCTTGCGTTCCTTGCAACCCAGCCCCACCAAAGAGATTCGAACCCATCGCCGGGGACACCTGAGCTTTCGCATCCGCCGAGGTATCTTTGTTCCCACCTAAGTTGAACAGACCTGGGCCGCCACCGCCCATAATACTGCTAGTCGGCTTTGTCGCTGGCGTAGCGCTGGAGGCTGCCGCTCCGAACATGTTCGGGGTGGAAGATGCGGAAGTCGTTGCTGGTTTCTGCGCGAAAAGTGAGGGCTGGCTTGTACCAGGCTGGCTCGCCACTCCACCACCAAACATGCTGTTTCCAGGTGGGGGCCCTGCCGGTGTTGTCGACGGGAGAAAAGATGTCTTGTTCGCAGCGGGAGTAGAAGCTGTTGCGATAAACATTAGTTGACTGTACGTAACAGCGCACCGAAGTGCATTTCGGGTCTGAAAACAAACCTCCTGTATTGTTAAATGAGAAGCTGGGAGTCGAGATTGTCGGAGCTCCTCCCGTACTGGCACTTCCGAAGAGCGACGACTTGGAAGCTCCTCCGCCGGCTCCCCCAAGCGCTCCCCCAAACATTGGAGCTGCAGCTGAGCTAGCTGTGGCTTGAGCCCCCCCAAAGAGACCACCAGGTTTGCTTGCAGCGGGAGTAGCAGCCACGCTGCCGAACGGATTCGATGCTCCTGTATTTCCGCCACCGCTAAAAATACCGCCTGGAGTGCTAGAGCCCGAGGTCGCGGTTTTGCTGGCCCCGCCGAAGAGAGCAGACGTTGTTCCAGCGGTAGTGGTGGCGCCAAAGAGCGGCTTGTTGTTGGCATTGGGCGTGTTGCTCCCACCAAACGTGAAGCCACCAGACATATTGGGTGTATACTGTGGATTCTACTTTCGCGAAGTTGGTTCTGGGTGTAGATGGAGCTGTAGCGGCAGCTGCGGTGTGTGGGTCACTCCTTGCGGTTGGGTCTTCCAAAACGGAGTCGGAGCTGGGGCTACGGGTTTCGCGGGAGGAATGGACTGCGCAAGCGTTTCGAATGCTGCGACACACAGGATCAAGTGAAGGGCAATGGGCGCGAAGGAGCGGGTCGCGGCGTTGACTTTCGTGGTCGCGTCGCTGTGTCTACATAAATCCTAGCAGCAAACACAGTGCCAAGGCGCGCTAGGCTGCATCGTCCGTTCCATGTCTAGCCCACCTCACCCCCGCTGCTGCTGCGTTCTGTGCCTGAAACTCAACGACCACGACACGGTGGCTCACGTGCGGAGCCTTCTCTCTTCTCGCCCACACGCGCCTCCTCCTGCCCTTCTTTGACATTGCTACAGTTATCCTACTACCTGAGTTCAAGCTGCCCTTATTACACCCCGAGTCCGCAAATATCAGCACCACATACCTATCAGCTGTGTCCTAAGTTCCTCCGCCATGACCGACGAACTCGTTCCCCCACCCAAAAACCAGAGCCATGAACTGCAGGACCCTGGTGCCCACGAGCTAGGTCCGTTGGCCCTCGCCCTCGCATCGCCACGCTCTACGTTCTAACCATGCACGTTTAGAATCGTCCGAGAGCGAGGAGCACTTCTCCGATGCCTCGGAAGGCCGCAACATAGCTGCCGGAC
Source organism: Melanomma pulvis-pyrius CBS 109.77 (assembly GCA_010093585.1). Taxonomy (NCBI): domain Eukaryota; kingdom Fungi; phylum Ascomycota; class Dothideomycetes; order Pleosporales; family Melanommataceae; genus Melanomma; species Melanomma pulvis-pyrius. The sequence continues at coordinate 8,459 of MU002209.1, forward strand.
AGGCAGATCGATCCAATGCGAACTCGCCCATTCCTGTTACCCGTGTCGAGCGAGTGGACGACCAGCCAGCCTACGGCGAGGTCCCCGGGACAGACGCATACAACAAGAGGGCCCAAGATGCAGTCCCCGACGAGGTCGAGGTTGTCCCGGATGGATTGAGAAGCCGGAGTGCCTCGAGGGTCGATGCGGGTGATCGACCAATCACTCCGGGAGGCACGCCCATCCCAAGGACTGTGGTAGAAAAGGTGGACCCAGACACGCCTGCCTATGGTGATATTCCTGGCACGCATGCCTACGAGATCCGTGCTGCCGACGCTATTCCTGATGTTATCGTGAAGGCACCGCAGCCTCCAGAGCGAAAAAACGCAGGTACGTAAGGTGGATTTCTCTTTGGTGCTCCCCTGCGTACCATTGACGGAACAAGGATCGCCAACTGCCTCGATGAACAGATCTCCCTTGAATTCCGATCGTGACGCAGACGAGGCAGACGAGTCAGATGCTTCTGCTGCGGAGTCGAACGAGCAAAGGGGGGATGCCAACGACGACAGCAAAGCGGAGGATGATGGCGACTTCGGCGACGACTTTGACGATTTCGAAGAGGGTGGGGAGGGAGATGATTTTGGGGATTTTGACGATGGGTTTCAACAAGGCGAGGAACAAGCAGAGACTACATTTGACGAAACCCCTAATCATCCTTCTGTGCCTGCCCCTTCTCCAGGTCCTGTAAGTCGGAATATTCAAACCCAGAATTATGCTTTGACGCATGCCTTTGAAGTGATTTGTGTGGACTAACGTGGGACTCAGCCGGTCCTGGATTTCGAGGAGCTCACGTCACTTGAAGAAGTTGTCCATGCCACGCAACCCTACATTGATGAAATATACCCATCCACAAGAGACATACCCAGTATATCTACCACGAACCAAGAAGGCGTTCGATCCATATTCCTCTCGGAACGAAGCCGGTCACTATGGTCGCAGCTGGTGGCGCCACCACCCCTCCAGCCTCCAGACTGGGTTCGGTCTCGGATACGGCGCCTATTCCTAGTATCTCTGGGAGTGCCGGTCGACCTAGACGAAATCTTGCCCGCATCCAAACAGAAGAAACTCATCCTCCCATCCATACACATCCCTGGCGAGAAGTCTCCGCGGCCGTCGGCAGACGGTCGCAACGGGGCGCTTGGGCGGGTGAAGAAGGAGAATGCATCCTCGGCGTCGATCGACTCTTCGGCATCCAAGTCTGAAAGGAAGCGGAAAGGGCCTCTGCCGCCTCCACAGCTGGACATCAGCTCGACGACGATGCTGTGCGCTACTACGGACGCCGCACTGGGCAACTTGACGGACGAGGAGCTGCAGGAGCACATCAAGCGGCTGCGGGAGCTGACGGAGCGTGCAGGCGAGGTGTTTGACTACTGGCAGAAGCGCATGGAAAGCGCGCTGGGGGAGAAGGAAGCATTTGAGGCGGTCATTGAAAACTTGGTGGTATTTGCCAAGTCGTCACGATAGGAGGGTGGATGTGTGTGGGCTACTACGTGGGTCCTAGCACAGTATGTAGCTCGAATACACCGAACACGGGCCTGTTGTGGGCGCGATGATCAAACAGGGGCAGTTCCTTTTGTTTAATGAAACAGCGGCCGTATGCTGTGGTGGTACTGTCCTGTACTTGTACTGTACTAGTACTGTACTATAGTACAAGGGGTAGGTACTACAAGGTGGGGAGTGGACGGCTGATCGGGTTGGGAGGGAGGAGGGCCGAGGGGTCGCATTGGGACAAGGTCGGGCGGACCCCTGCGCCGGGCCCAATGCTAGACGCCGCACCTCACAAGTGATGCCAGCGCGACAGCAGCGCAACGGGCGGCCAGGATGGCCTCGCGGGCGGTGCGCAGGACGGCGTCGGACAGGGCGTGGCTTTTGCTGGCGGCCTTGGTGGTGTGCCCGTACGGAGTACACGGCTCTGCATGGCCGCTCTGCGTGTGACGCCCCTCCGCTGCTGGCGGCACTACAAAGTACTACGGTACCGTACCGAGCAATCTCACATGGCAGCATCGGGCTGCCCACACGGGCCCACAGCTATGATATCATCGGCGTCTGCCCAAGCCGCCTCCTGCGCGCATCTCGAGCTCCGTAAAGGGGGGCGCGCTCGCCATTTGTGGGCGCCGTGCCCAGGCGCAGACAAAGCGCGGGCCCTGCGAAACCCACCGCCAGCTCGCCACGCTTTAGCCATGTCAGTCAGTTCACGCGTGCTGGGATGCTGTCTTTGTGCCAATTACACCGTCGTCCCCCGACGACTCTCGTGGGGAGAAGTCGTCGCCGATCCTGCTTTTAGACCCCCCAGCGCTGCACTGCGGCCGCCATTCCCACCCCCTCCCCCCTCGTGACCACGGCGGGCCATCTCAGCTCGTTTGCCAGAGCAGCAGCCATAGCTGTGCCGTCGCCCTGTTGCCCGCCCTATTGCTCGCCCTGACGCCAGCCCTCCCTCCTCCCTGCCCTGACTTCCTTCCCGCCCATCGACGCATCAGCCATCGAGCGTCCCAGCCCTCGGACCCTCGAGCCAGCCTGTCGCGGGGACTCCTTGTCGTCCGCAAGCTTTGGCACCTCCGCCCATCTCGCATCTTCACCTATCCCACGCCATTTTTTGCCTTCGCCTTCCAGCCTTCAGTCGCTCCCTAGTAGCCGCCCGACCTCTATCCTTCCGCAGTCGCCATCGACGAGCCCCGACGAGCCCTCTCGCGTCCCCAATGCGCATCTAGGGGCCACGCCTACACTCGCCATCCAGCGCGATGTCCACCCCCGTAGTGTCGTATGGCGGCCTGTCGACCTACCTCAGCAACCTCGCAAAGCAGCACGATCCCGTCCACGATGTCTCCTTCGGCGGCCAGATTGCTGCAAATGGGCCCAAGTCCATCTCTCTATCCCTCCCCGGCCCCGACTCCCCCGACAAGGCCAACGCCGAGCGGGAGCTGGCCGCTCTCGCTGCACGCATACAGTATCTCGAAGCCAAGGCCAATGTCGTCGACAACAACACATTCCCAATGACGCCTGGCGAGCCCGCCAACTCAGCCTTCCTGTACGCACCCGTCGCTACCGCTGCCGCATCACGCAACGGTGGCCCGCCCGGCCGCCGTGGTTCGAACAAGGAGCAGAGGGCCTCTTGGGTCAGCAACTGGCTGGCCGCAAGAGAGTCCAATGGCGATCCCCAGGCGCCCTCGGCAGAGCTCACCGACGAGCAACTGAACTACCTGCGCGACCATGTCAATAAGCAGGCAGACCAAATAAAAAACCAGCGCGAGCACATCGACAATCTGAGCGCCGAAGTGAACAAGCAGCTGAGCAACCAGAATACCGCATTCGAGCACGGCATCGAAGACATTGGCGCGCTGAAGCGAGAGCTGGGTAAGCACCAGCAAGCTAACCTCGCCTTTCAGAAGGCGCTCCGCGAGATTGGAAACATTGTGACCGCCGTCGCCATGGGCGATCTAAGCAAGAAGGTTTTGATCCACGCCAAGGAGATGGACCCCGAAATCATGAACTTCAAACGCACCATCAATAAGATGGTTGACCAGCTGCAGGAATTTGCCAGCCAAGTCACCTTTCTGGCCAAAGAAGTCGGAACCGAGGGCAGACTTGGTGGCCAGGCAAACCTCCCCGGAGTGGATGGCATCTGGGCAGAGTTGACCGACAGCGGTACGTTTCCGTGTTCCCCGGTTCTTCTATCGGTCCTTTTCTAACTCCCACTCTAGTAAATGTCATGGCTCAGAACCTCACGGACCAAGTGCGAGAAATCGCAGTTGTGACCACTGCTGTAGCCCACGGCGATTTGAGCAAAAAGATCGAGCGGCCTGCCCGCGGTGAAATTCTTCAGCTCCAGGAGACTATCAATGCCATGGTGGATCAGCTGCGATCCTTCGCGTACGAGGTCACCAAGGTGGCCAGAGATGTGGGCACCGAGGGAAAACTGGGCGGGCAGGCTGAGATCGATGGCGTCAAAGGCACATGGAACGAACTGACTGTCAACGTGAACGCAATGGCTAAGAATCTCACCACCCAGGTCAGAGATATTGCTCAGGTCACAACAGCCGTTGCCCAAGGAAATCTCACCCGCAAGGTCGAAGCCGAGTGCAAAGGCGAAATTCTAGAGCTCAAAAACACCATCAACCTCATGGTCGATCAACTCCAGCAGTTCGCGCACGAAGTGACCAAGATCGCTCGCGAAGTCGGATCCGAAGGTCGACTTGGCGGACAGGCCACTGTTCACGGCGTTGAAGGCACCTGGAAAGATTTGACAGAGAATGTCAACGGTATGGCTATGAATCTAACAACCCAAGTACGAGAAATTGCAGAAGTCACAACAGCCGTCGCCAGAGGAGATCTCAGTAGAAAAGTCAAGGCTGAAGTTCAAGGCGAGATCTTGTCTCTCAAGATCACCATCAACACGATGGTGGATCGGTTGAATACGTTTGCCCAGGAAGTGAGCAAGGTCGCTCGTGAGGTCGGCACCGATGGTATATTAGGTGGACAGGCACAGGTGGACAACGTCGAGGGCAAATGGAAAGACTTGACCGACAATGTCAATACCATGGCGCAGAATCTCACACTTCAGGTCAGAAGTATCTCTGAAGTCACGCAGGCCATCGCAAAGGGCGACATGAGTCGACGAGTTCATGTTGATGCTGAAGGAGAGATCCGGCTTCTCAAGGACACCATCAATGACATGGTTGATCGTTTGGACGATTGGTCGCTTGCCGTCAAGCGCGTAGCTCGCGATGTGGGTGTTGATGGCAAGATGGGCGGTCAGGCCGACGTGCAAGATATTGACGGTCGCTGGAAAGAAATCACCACCGACGTCAACACCATGGCCCAGAATCTCACATCACAGGTCCGAGCGTTCGGCGATATCACGAACGCAGCTATGGAGGGCAAATTTACCCAGATTACAGTAGAGGCATCCGGCGAGATGGATGAACTGAAGCGGAAAATCAACCAGATGGTTTCGAGTCTTCGCGAGAGTATCCAGAGGAACACCGCAGCGAGAGAGGCCGCTGAATTGGCGAATAAGACGAAATCCGAGTTCCTAGCCAACATGTCTCACGAGATTCGAACGCCGATGAATGGAATCATTGGAATGACACAACTCACGCTCGATACCGACCTCACCCCTGCACAACGAGAGATGTTAACGATCGTTCACAACTTGGCTGGCCAGCTCTTAACCATCATTGATGACATTCTAGATATCAGCAAGATCGAAGCAAATCGCATGGTCATGGAAGAGATTCCATTCTCACTCCGGGGAACGATATTCAACGCGCTCAAATCGCTTGCATCAAGAGCCAATGAGCGAAAGCTAAACCTTGCCTACGATGTATCATACTCTGTGCCAGACTATGTCATTGGTGATTCGTTTAGGTTGAGACAGATTATTCTGAACCTCGTCGGTAATGCGATCAAGTTCACGGAGAATGGAGAGGTCAAAGTAGCGATGACATTGGCCCCTGACCAGGAATGCTCAGCTGGCCAATCCGTTTTCCAGTTTGCGGTTTCCGACACCGGAATAGGAATCCGTGGCGACAAACTCAACCTTATCTTCGATACCTTCCAACAAGCAGATGGCTCTACAACAAGAAAATTTGGTGGTACTGGTCTCGGATTATCCATCTCCAAGCGTCTCGTTACTCTCATGGGTGGACGTATGTGGGTAGAGTCCGATTACGGGAAGGGCAGCACGTTTTACTTCACGTGTAGAGTCCGTCTTGGAAACCCAGATTTGACCGCCATCCAGCCTCAACTCATGCCTTACAGCAAACACACCGTTCTCTTCGTCGATCAAGGCCATACTCGGTTTTCGGCGCAAGTCGTAGACCATCTTAAGGCGCTTGATCTCGCCCCTATTGTAGTCAACACCATCGATGAAGTACCCATTTCGGACAAGAGAGCTATCACGGAAACGCCATTCGACTGTGTCATCGTCGACAACGACAGGACAGCAAGAGAGCTTAGGGTTGCGGAACGATTCAAGTACATTCCGCTTGTTATGTTGACTCCGCATGTGTCTATCAGCCTCAAGACGGCCCTCGAAGACGGCATCTCGAGTTACATGACCACTCCGTGTTTGCCAATTGATTTGGGCAACGCACTCATCCCAGCCCTCGATGGCCGTGCCGCACCGTTAGCGACCGACCATTCGAAATCATTCAACATTCTCCTCGCTGAGGATAATGCAGTCAACCAGAAACTCGCTGTCAGAATCCTGCAGAAGTACCATCACACGGTGACAGTTGCAAACAACGGACTGGAGGCGTTTGAGCATATCAAGAAGAAACGATACGACTGCGTTCTTATGGATGTGCAAATGCCGGTCATGGTAAGTTCTTGCTTATTTGGATACTGTAGATGCATCTAATTCAGATCACAGGGTGGCTTCGAGGCTACTGCGACGATCCGAGCATGGGAACGTGAGAACGGCATTCCGTCAACGCCAGTCATTGCGCTCACTGCGCACGCAATGGTTGGCGATCGCGAGAAGTGTCTTGCGGCTCAGATGGACGTAAGTGGAAGAAAGCTCTCTGTGATACTCTACTTCATTGGATGCTGACTATCATAGGATTACCTATCCAAGCCACTAAGGCAGAATCAACTCATCCAGACGATATTGCGAGCCACCACGCTCGGTGGTGGTGGCGGCGGTGCTCACGGTAGTGCTCCGTTGTACGACCAACGGGAGGCGATAGAGCACATACAGACCCCAGATCGCAATCTCGCCGGAGACAGTTCCATATCAACGCCTCAAGCCACACCGCGGCGGCCACAGCTAGAAACGCGGGGCTTTACAGAACGAGGTAACGCAGCTGAAAGTCCTTCGCTGTTAGCAGCTGATCAATCGGATCCGATCGACAGAGTGAGTGACTTGTTTTCTGCTATGTTCTGTCCATAAGCGCTAATCTTTCTACAGCTTTTACTTCGGTCGCACAGTAGCTAAGAGCAGAGTGCCACAACGTCTCCAGTGACCTGAGTTTTCAGGCTTGCAACAGCTGCCTCCAGGCCATTGAGCCTGCGTCCTCTTGATTGGAGTGTGTTTTAGCGGATACCCCAAGGTGCATCGACCCCCTTGAAGAATGGCATTTGGAGCGAAAGAACAGGTGGATGGGTCAACCACATTTTCATACCTTCGGCGTTGTTGTGGATTTCTACTGGGGCTGGGTTGACGACTAAAGCAACCGCCTAGGTATTGGGGGTTCTTCGGTATTCTTAGTGGGTGGAGCGGTGGGAACGAATGCTGTTTCCAACTCATAGTTGAATGACGTGCATTTCTGGAGTCTTCTAGGTCTTTGCCGAGGCTGCTTGGCTAGGACATGGTAGTGGTCTTCGCATTTCCTTTGGTCGTTGTTGGGGTTTTGGCTCTTGGGTATCACGTAGCAGAGGCTCCGACTGTCGCTCTTGGGAACATTCTCGCGCTCGTTATCTGGCACAGTCTTTTGTAGGATGGGAGAGGGCAACGTACAAATAGAAGGACTGGCCCCCGGACTTCAATGCAATGGATGAATGGCCGCTGCATGGACTCAATGGACTGCGTGGTGTTGCTGCTGGCGTGGTGTGGGCTGTGATTGGGCAGCCTTGGGCGCAGGCGTGGTCAGGCGTGACGTTATCGCCAGTGTCACTATCTACGCGGTGTTGATGCTCACGCTGCCGTCGTAGTACTGTCGGAGGGCGTACATGGGAGGAATTGCTGTCTTTCACGCTCGCGTACAGAGTTGATGCCGCCTGTGGGGGGATCTGCGTGTTTCGGGGGGCCGTGCTAGGGTGTTCCTCACGCGTTCGCCAAGGGCGGGCTGTTTGCTACTGTGGGCGCTGCACCTGGCGGTAGCTGCATATGGCGCGCAGCTTTCATTCAGTCTCCAGAACCTCAGCCCTGCCAGCTCACATGCAGCCTTGTCGCAGACGTCCAAACAGGTGCGCGTTGGCCGTTTCTGGCGTGTGGGAGCCTTCACCGGAAACAAGTCGCAGGTATTAACAGGTCCTTGGCTAGCCTCTTTCGCCGTCTCCACCTTCCTTTCACTCAACACCACCGGCGAGGCCTGTCTCCAGGCTGCTGCCATGCCGCCCGACGTCGTAAAGGCACTGCGCTCTTCTTCTCAGCCTCCGACTCGCTTTTTTCCTCCCTTCCCCAGAGCCCGTGGCACTGCCCGCCCCCACCGCCGGTGGTTGCCTTCTTGCCTGTTTCTTTCCAAGCCTGGAAATTTCAACCCACCTAACCACCTCGCCACGTCGTGTCCCCCGCCGACAGCCTCATATCCCCAGTCCCTCCCACCTGGCTTCGTCGGATGCTTTCCCCCTCGCCTTGGCCTCGCCGCGGCTTCTATAAATCGCTGAACTAGGCTCTCGGCCTCGCACCCACCACCACTTGCCAATCCCACTCCACCCCAGGCAGCGCCGCCTCCCGAGCTGCTCCTCCCCTACCTCTCGCTCGGTGTCAAATACCTACCAGGCGACCAAGCTATCTAAACGTCTCCTCTCCAGCCCGTCGTATGTGCCCGAAGGTGCTACGACCTGCTCGTCGGACGCAATGCTCTACCAACCCGTCTTGGGACCAAACCCCTCCATTCGCGAAATCGAAGATGAAATCTCCTACGTCAACGCCATAAAAGACACCATCGACCAGTCTTACCCTGCCAGCGCTGCCGATAGGGCTTACTACGAGAAGATCCTCAATGACCTTCTCCAACTACACGAGCAGAGCAGAGAACAGAACGATACATTCGAGGCATCGGACAGCAATGGGGCAGGACCCGCATACCTCCTCCTTCCGGAGTCTCCAGCCGAAAATAGCTCAGCGTCATCGGGTTTCTCGCGCAAACGCAGCCTCACGTCAATGGGGGACTTCGACATGTTAGACCCCAAGCGTCTCAGCTTGAATGCGAGTCCGGCCGTAACGCCTGGCACTCCGGGTACGCCAAACTCGCTCAATGGAACAAAATTTGAGAATCAGGTCTTGTACAACGTCTATAATGCGCACGACGAGAATGGAAATGGAAATGCTAGCGGCGGGCCCAGCAGGTTTGCAGCGTTGCAAGCGTTGCACTCGGCCACACCACCCCAGTTGCAATTCCAGCCCCCGCCCAATACACCAATGCCTATTCGCCCGAGTCAAGCTGGAGTTGGCCAATTTCAGCAACAGCAGTTTGGACACGCGCAGATTGCCAGGCCTCAAGTCGGCAATGCTGGACCATCGAACTCACAGCGCCCAATAAATTTCAGCAACTTCAGTAACTTCGTCGACTTGACGAGCCTGGATGATGGGCCACTAGGTCAACACGATACTCCAGTGGACCCGTTCCCCGAGCTCGCTTTCGCCTATCAACCAGACGGTCAGCATCCCACTCCAGCGGATGCCTTCGACCAAGATTTCATGAGCGAGGAGGCGCTCACCCAGTTCCTCATCACCCCTACACTACCTGGTGGAGGTTACGCCTTTGACAGTACCGGATCGAACGCAGGCTCGTTTCACGATCCTTTCATCATGCCACCTGTTCGTACAGTCGCTGGTCCCACGCACCCTTTGGCACAAGACCATGTCAGCCTTAACCAGGAACTGTTCGGCGACTTTGACATGCCGGTCACGAAGTCAGAGACCAATCCAGAGGCACTCAGCAAGCTTATTGAGAATATCAAACCACATGATGAAGTTCCGCCAGAAGAACGGCAGCAAACTCCCCGAGCAATGTCCTCTCAGCTCATGGAACATCAAAAGCTTGGTCTAACCTGGCTCATGAAGATGGAGGAGGGCAATGCTAAAGGTGGGATCTTGGCCGATGAAATGGGTTTGGGCAAAACAGTACAAGCTCTAGCCCTCATACTGGCTAGGCCTTCAAACGATCTTGCTTGTAAAACTACACTAATCATTGCACCTGTCGCTCTGATGAAGCAATGGGAGAAGGAGCTACAGCGGCACATCAAGAGCTCTCATCGCCTCGAGGTGTTCATCTATCACGGACACCGCAAGAATGCCGACTTCAACAAGCTTCGCAAATACGACGTGGTTTTGACCACTTTCGGTACTCTCGGATATGAGATGCGGTCGATTGAAATGCGAAAAGATGCAGAGCTCACCCAACGGGAACAACGCGATCCAACCTTTGTACGCGAAGGAAAGGACAAGCTGGCTCTCATTGGGTCGGAATGTATGTGGTACCGAGTGATAATTGATGAAGCGCAATGCATCAAGAATAAGACCACGCGAGTTTCGAAGGCGTCCAACGAGATCATGGCTCGACATCGCCTGTGCATGACGGGAACTCCTATGATGAATTCGATCGAGGAACTGTACCCTCTGATTCGCTTCTTGCGCATTAAGCCGTACAACGACTGGTCCCGTTTCAATTGGGACATTGCTAAGGTAAGTTGAAAAATCGCGTGGTAATATGAATCCCCATGCCTAGGTGACAGCTAACAGTGTATGCAGCCCTTCAAGGATAGCAAGCAGGACTGGAAGCACCGACAGGTCATTGGACGCCTGCAAGCCCTGCTTAAGTCCCTCATGCTTCGCCGCGAAAAGACTTCTGTCGTTGATGGAAAACAAATCTGCACAATCCCTCCCAAAGTCACTATACGGCACGACGTTGTGCTTCATGACGAAGAGCGAGCGTTGTACCAGGCTATTGAAACAAACTCGCAGGTTACGTTCAATCGATATCTTAAGAAAGGTACCGTCAACAACAACTATGCTAACGTACTAGTCCTTCTCTTGCGCCTTCGACAAGCTTGTTGCCATCCTCACCTCATCAAGGATCTCGGAGTACAGGTTTCAACCGAAGGAATTGCGGAAGACGACCTATTGAGCCGCGCCAAGCAGATCAATAAGGATGTTGTCACCCGGTTAAGAGAGGCTGACGGCTTCGAGTGTCCAATCTGTCTTGAGGCCGATCTCAACCCGACAATCATCATCCCCTGTGGTCACACTTGCTGCGGCGAATGTTTCCAGAAACTCATCGACCCCGCGCTAGCCATCCGAGAAGGCCACGAGGATGTCACTAGTGCTAGGTGTCCTCATTGTAGGGGCACACTGAGTTCAAACAAAATCACCGACTACAAGCATTTCTGCAAGGTCTTCTGTCCCGAGAGACTTGAGGAGTCCGACCGTCTCGAAGAGGAAGAAGAAGGGGAAGAGGACGAATCTGACTCCGACTCGGATGATAATGATGATGGTGATCTGGACGGATTTGTTGATCCCGACGATGTGGACGACGACTACGTGGCTCCATTGCTCAGCGATGAAATTAAAGAGGAACCAGAGAAAGCCAAGAGTAAAAAGGGCAAAGGCAAAGCCCGAGCCAAACCGAAGATGACGCTTGCTCAGCTCAAGAAGGAATCCCTTCGCAACAAGGCTGCTAAGAAGAAGTACCTACGCCGACTACGGAAGACTTATATCAGTTCCAGCAAAATTGAGAAGACGTTGGACCTCCTTTCTGAGATCCAAGCCAACGACCCAACCGAGAAGACTCTAATTTTCAGCCAGTTCACTTCGCTTCTTGACCTCCTTGAAGTCCCCCTCCAGGACAAGAAATTCAGGTATCAGCGCTATGACGGGAGCATGAAGATGGATGCACGTGCAGAGGCAGTGAACAAGTTCATGGATGACGCCACTGAGAAGGTCATGCTGATCTCTCTCAAGGCCGGGAACGCTGGCCTCAATCTTAATAAGGCTTCTCAGGTCATTATCCTTGATCCATTTTGGAATCCGTTCATTGAAGACCAGGCGGTGGATCGAGCGCATAGAATGCCAGTAAGTCTCAACCATCCCAGCCTCTCAACTGCGACATCACTAACAGCTTTGTAGCAAAAACGCGAGGTTCATGTGCATCGTCTGTTGGTGCCGGATACCGTCGAGGATCGAATCTGTGCCCTACAAGATAAGAAGCGCGAACTGATCAACGCGGCTTTAGACGAGAAGGCTGGAAAGAGTCTTTCGCGCTTGAGCATTAAGAATCTGATGTTCCTCTTCGGCTTGAGGGGGGATCGCGACTAAGCCTAGAGTTTACACCCACTCGCGGATTTGATAGACGGCGGCGGCGGTGAATTCGTCTGACTTTCTTGCTAGTGTTTCGTACGCTAGTAAGGGTATACTTAAAATCATGCAGAAGCAGACGTTGCTTCGAGCATGCACAGTGGTTGTTTTCTCTTTTTTCCCTTTTTCCCTAGTCTACAGGCGCAGGCATACTCCTCATTTACCGGCTACATATGATACCCTAGACCGATTCTATAATGGATAATAGGCATGATTCGGAACGGGTGGTGGTACTCTCTCGGATATTTCTTTCCTTACTGGCGCTTGTGTGGCTATCCAGGACGGAATGGCAAGAGTCTGGACGGGCTAAGATGGCTCCGTTTTTCTCTTGGTCTCTTTGGGCGTCATTCTCACTTTTTCAACACTCCTCGCTCTCTATGTAATGGAGTCCTAGTATGGCCAAGGGACTAGATGGTGACGAGGGGAATATTACAGGTGCTGGTTGGCTTGTTGGTTGGCTGGTGTGTGCGTTCGTTTCTCACAGATCACAAGATAAAAGATGTGCAAAGAGAGCGAGAGAGAGAGAGAGAGAGAGAGAGAGAGAGTTAGCGGTACGAGAATGACTAGATGGCTACTCTACTTTGCTGGCTGTACGCAGGCTGTACCGTGTTTGTTTCGTGCTTTGATGTGCCGTGTATGAATTGCCTATCGATCGTACTCTCCCCCCTCTACATATCTGTGTGTGTGTGTATTAGATTCGGTCGGCAGATGCGAAGCAGCATCTGCATATGGCGATGTCCTTCCCCTCGTTTGTTATAACATGGCATGGCTTGGCTTGGAGAAAGACTGAGGGATGGATGTGGGAGAGTAAAAAGGGTTGCGGCGTCCTCTACCGTGCGGTCCCCAAATTTTTTTTCTTCTCTTTTTTTTACTATCTATGTATGCATGCAGTGTATGTAGTCTTGGTGTGGAGAGGAGAGGTAAGTAGCCATGTAGGCGGGGCGGGTCTCTGCTCTCTGCTGGAAACCCGTTTGGCTGGTTTGGGGGCAACTGTTTGGGGGGAGGTTTTTGGGTGGGTGGGGATGGAGGTGTAGGTGTAGGTGTAGGTGTAGGTGTAGGTGTAGGTGTAGGTGGGGATGTGGATGTGGACGTGGACGTGGATGTAGATGTAGGTAGACGGAGTTTACTATTGTGTATATGTACTGCTATCTATATTATCCATCTTGGGCTTGTACCTTGGTTTGAATTGGTAGAGTACGGTGGTCTTTGGCTTTGTAGAGTGGAAGCGGAGGGAGGTGGGCGGGCTGGCTGCGGGAGATGGGCGTTTTGGGTTCGGTGAGCGGAGGTTGGGTTGCTGGTGCTGATGCCGGTGCTGCTGCTGATATATAGGGTTGTCTGCTTCTGCTTGGTCTGTAAGATGGGGAGAGGTGGGTGTGTGGGGCTTGTTGTGACACTGTAGTGTGGTATGCTGGTTTTGCGCTTGGTTGCTTTGGGTTTTTGCGTGGTTGGTGGGGCGAGTGGCTGGGGTGGGGAGATTTTGCGCGCGCGCGTGCCTGTGTGTGTGTCTTATATATCTGCTGGGGATGGGGATTTGGATAGATAGATGCGCGATTGGAGGGTCGGGTTGGAGATGCGGTGGTGCGGGTGCAGAGGAAGTGATGGCGCGGGTGCTGGAGATGCCATGTCGCGGGTACAGAAAGGGACAGAAGGACGCCCTCTGGGGAGGTAGATGGACCGATTTCAGGGTGATGGTGTTGTAGTTTCTGCTGGCGCTGGCGCTGGCGCTGCTGCTCGCGATTTGTCCTTGGATCTGCTCTGGCAAACTGGCTAGGCCATGCGTTGAGCTGTGAGAGTCGGTATTTCAGGAAATACCGGGAGCGCCTTGCATTTTCGTTGTGGCATGCCAACTCGTAGTGACGTAGAGTAGAGCCACTATCACCGCGTTGACTCACTCCGCCCACCCACTCGCAAATGCCCAAGCCCACCCACCCATCCTCCTAACCTTTTTACGAACTCGCAATCCAAATCTTTGAAAGTACTGTATATATATTAATTAATTTACAAGATCTTTCAATAAATCAGATCGAACTGATGATCCATCAAATGTATTGTTTCTGGCGAGGTTCGAGTCCGCAAGGATCCATTATTATTTGCCTAGCTCGTGGGATGCTAATATGAGCATTGCGTCGGCGGATGCCGTCAGAGGATATCCCTAGCTTGTGGGTTAAAAATATGAGCATTGCGTCGGCGGAGCCGTCAGAGGATACTTTGAAAATCATGAAACCGGTTTAAAGACCAGTTTCTGAGTCTCCCCGCTCATATCAGAGAGCGCGGTTCTTGTTTTGCATTTTTTTGGTGCATTTCTTAGAGGGACGGGGTTTAAGATAAGGGGGAGGGGTTTTTTTTTTGGAGAGAGAGCCTGAAGGCTGTAGCGTAGAAGGAACGGTCTGATAGAGTAGAATAAGAATTTTTATAGCATGAAATAATAGGATAGATATTCATGTTTTCAAAAGAAAAGGTACTTCTAGGCCTACTTATGAATGTTATGTGTCTACGTATATCACGGCTTAAGGCGTAATGTTGGCTGATAGTATCGGATGGACTGCATTTTATTCTACATTCCACGTTGCAAGGCCATGGGAGCAGGATTAGAGAGGAATAAGGAAAGTGTAGTGTGAAGGAGCATCTCTGTCCCAGTGCGTTCTTCGAGATGTTGTCGTGATGTTCAATGCCGACTAAGCCAGACGACGTTAGACAATACGACACCCCTGCTCGAATCCTCATGTCGTCAGCGCCCTTTCCGCGACTCCGCGACCGAGGCGCCCTCAGATTCGAGATAAACGGCGCATTCAACCGCCCTCCTTCTCTCCACATGCCCGACCGGCCGTATATCATCTCTACCACCCGCGGCCCCTCAATCGCACTTCGCCCACCATGAAGTTCCTCCCAGACGAGATACTCCTCCACATAATCTCTTGTCAGTGTATTCACTTCGGAGATAACACTGGGCCCCGCAACTGACCACCCTTGCAGTTCTCGAGCCCTCAGAGCTCGTAGTCCTCCAATATGTATCGCGCCAATTTCTAAACCTCTCCCGGGACAACAATCTGTGGAAACAGCTATGTTTCGAGCACTCCGTGGCCGAACGGCGGCGCCGACGACAGCTGGTGGTGCCGACAGATATGGACCCAAGACTGGCGCAGCTTGTGAGAGCTGCAGACATCATCGCAGATGTCTTTACGACAACAGTTCATGACCAAAGCGCACCGAGCGCTGAGTTGCAGGCACACCAGAATACCTCGAAGAAGAAAGCAGCACTGCTCGCGAACTGGGACCCTACCTACCCTGGGGAGCAGGTCAACTTCTACCAGGACTTCATTCAAAGACACGCGCCACACTCGATAAGCTGGTTTCAGAATGCACGACACGGACACCAGGACGACGACCTTCACCATGAAGCTACGGGTGCGGGAATTCTGTTTGATGGATCTGGTATGGCAGATAAGCTGGTCGCATCCCTGGAAGACGGTAGCATTAGCATATGGGATGCTTCTGGGAGTCGCCAGGGCGGCATCATAGCTAGAAGCGCTATTGGCTTACTTCCGAACAAGGGCTCTGATCTAGACTATGAAACCCGACTCCGGCAAAGCAAGACCGCCATGACCGAGACTGGGGCTGTAGAATGCATCAGCATTGACAGCAGACAGGAGAAGGGGTTTTTTGCTGTACAGAATGTCTTGAACGAGGTTGACTTGCGGACTCTTCGCGTCATATCGAGGACGCCATACCCATTTCCCATAACGGCTCTCTCTGAAGCACGCCATCCTACACCACTCACCGTCGGCACCAATTGGACCATACATTTGCATGATACCCGCAGACCGCCTCCTACTCCTGCGTCGATGCGATGCGAACTGATAGGAGGGGCTTCCTCAAACTCCTTCTCGCGCCTCCAGACCGGAGACTTTGGCGGCCACGTCTCACTCTCGCAGCCTGGCGCACTGTCGATTTTGCACCTCCCAACTGCTCGAGAGTGGGATGGCAATGGAGATATCTGGGTCGGCGGGCGCTTCACCAGCTTCCTCAACTTTGACCGGCGTTTCTTCCCTCGACTCCGGGGCACTGTCCATTCAGGAGCCCGCCTGTCCTGCATCACTGCTATACCACACCCATTCGTCCCCCATGATTTGCGACTCGGCAGACCTTTCTCCTCGCCCAGCTTGCTTCATGAGGCAAAGACAATCCCCGGTCACACGCTCATTGCAGCTGGCGAATACAAGGGAAAGGGCTCTCTCGAGCTGTATAGCCTCTCATCGGACCCATCTCGATCCATCAACTCTTCTGATAGTAGGACAACTCGGAATCATCATGCGTACTACCACAATCGCCAAACAGCTTCCAGTTCCAAGCTTCTCTCAGTCGCGCCCCACGGCTCTCGACTGGTATTCTCAGACGGCGACGGTAACTTGAAGTGGGTTGAGCGCGATGGATCCACACCGGTCAGACAGTTCAACATCAACGATGGCAAGAATTCAACCCAGGTAGGCCTTGAGGCTGGCTGGGGCGATATCGTCCAGAAGATCATCCCCACAGTCTCGAACTCTTTGAATTCACCTCCTCGTGATGTATCCGTTGGGCAAGACAATCTAATCATCTGGACTGGCGATGGAAAACTGGGCATGGTTGGCTTTGGGCATGAACCGGCTTTTGATATTAACACGTTGGATGGCATGGCTGAGGAAGAACTAGACAAGGAGTTGAGATCTAAGGAGAGAGATTATGGTGTTGAGATGAGGAGAGCGCTTGAGCATCAGGCGAGGGAATTGAAGTGGTTGAGAGGATATGGGCTATGATTCCTATAGAGTATCCTGTTCAAATAGAATACTTAATTACACTCAGCCGGCTTAATTTGAAACAGGCATCATTCCACTGACCACGTTGTAGGTGGAATTTGGGTGCTGACACGTGGTGGAGCCTTCCAGAATTGGTAGGAATGGTGTCCTGAAGCGGCGCAGATCATGGGATCCTGATGAGTCTGCCTCCAACGTCTAAACCTCTCGTCTCATCTTTTTTTTTCATTTCCAATAACACGACACACTCATTGGTTTGATGTCCACGCAGGCTTCGGATTCGATCCGATCATCCCTTCGGCCCCCAAAAATCGGCGACCGACCCGCTTGCATAGCTGCAGGCAGGGTGCATCTTTATTTCTGTAGCCTGTCGCTTATGGCTTTGACTTCAGGCTTCAGACTCGTGAGATTATGCTTGCATAGCAGTCTCTCATGTTGATTCCGTCTCCAATAAAAACGTTCCTGGGGTCTGTCAACTCACCAGTGGAATCGCAGGCCTACCCTTTCATTTCAAGGTTCTCCTGTGCCCAGCAGTCTTTTTATGGTTCGTATTCTCTTGCTCGTGTCACCACTATTCTGGTGCCTTTCATCACCTGCGTGGCTGAGCTGCAGGAGCTGAATCAGCCTTGTCCAATAGGAACTTTTCGACAGTCGAGCTGAACGACATCGCGAAAACAGAGCACACCACTTTCTTTTCCGAGAGAATGGGTTCTTTCAATTCCCACAGAGCGGATAGACGGTGCGCCGACCGGCTGGTGCCATTGTCTCGATCCGCCATAACTCTTCTAGGCAACTTTTGAGAAGCGCAACATTCAGTCCTGCAAGCCTAAATCTTGGACGTTGTCATAGTGCTGGGTCACGGTCTCGCTTTGTGGCTGCAGGCGTGCGCCTCCACGCCGAGGCAGCTGCCTACAGGGCAACAAACCTCATCCCAGTCGTGCTAGAGAGAGTAAAAATGGCCATGTCGGAGCTTCTCAGCCTTTGTGCGTGTGGCTCTTTCAACTCCTTGATTCCTCTCCGATGCTAGATGGATCCTGCCAGCAAGCACCTCAGACTAGATGGCCGATAATTCCTCCCGTTCTCTACTCGCACCTCATGGCGAATACTCGAAAGCTCGGAGTGCCTGGACCGGCGAACGAAGCACATATAAAACGCCGCTATTCGTGTTCACACTCCTCGTACTCTTAGTCGGAAGCATCATTTCATCGGCTGCTATACTACTTAAGTCCCACGAAGAGCCCGTTGATTCGTGGAGAGTTCAGCCATCCGTCTTACTCTCTTTTCTTTGCGGTGTCTACGCTATCACCCTAGGTGGACTTTTCACGACTGGCGTTGCTATTACGTGGTGGAGAAGCTTGGCACATGGAACGACTCTCAAGAGACTACATTTCATCAGCACTGGGGCGGACCCGAAGGATTTGGTCCCAGCCTTTCTGGCTGGCAGTGACGCACGCAGAGTTGTGTTGGCGGCACTGGTTGTCTTCATTGCGAAGCTGTCGATTGGGCCATTTACCCAGCGCGCGACACGACCGAGGCCTCATGACGTTACGAGGAATGTCGACATGAATATCCATTTTACCAACGAGATCCCGGATGGCTGGTTTGGATCTTGGGGAAGTTTCCATGGCCGAGGACTGCGTGCAGCGCAAGACACCTTTCTCAATAGCAGCATGGCAACCGACGCCAGCGATAGATATTACTGCGCGGGGAATGGTGCTTGCGATGGACTAGTATCTGCAGCCGGTATAAACTTCGGATGTTCGACGACCTGGGAAACGATCAAATTGCTGGACCCAGAGAGTCAAAACTCGACTATATTCAGTATTGATGTTGAGAAAGACTACAGTTTCGACCAACCCATGATTTTCCTCACCACAAAATACATTGAATCCGTCGACGATGCCTGCACTGCTACGTTGAGGACAGACACCTGCAACATTATTCCTGCAACGGTCTGGTACCCAATCTCAATCCGTAACACTTCCCTTACCCTCGATCTCAACCGTCTCCTTGCTCAACCTAGCATCAAATCGAACTACACATCCGCGGCCGATATTCTTAACAACAACCTCACGGCTCCTATCGGACCTCTCGAAGGCATCTTTAGGGGCCTTGGCTACGCTCTTCGATCCGAAGCCTTCCTAGGAAACGACAGCAAAGGCGGCATAGGCTACGACCCCGGCTCCGAACAGCTACGTGCTGTCCACTGGTCCAACATTTTCCTCGACACCAACTTCACCGCCCAAGGACCCAACGACTCGTCCAAAGTTCAAAACACATGCTCATTAGCCTGGAGAAGCCCCACGATGCCGATTATTGGGTACATGTACGACTTTATGTTCCGCGCGGCATACGCAGCAGCAGACAAAGACAAGGTTTATGAGCAATCTTTCATTGCCACATACAGAGGCACCGAGCTCTGGTACATGACCGATTTCCGCTGGCTTGCAGCCTCCATCGGCATCATGGTTCTCGGAAGTGCAGCAGCGATGAGCCTGCTCTGGGGATGGTGGCAGCTCGATCGGTACGTCTCGCTTTCCCCACTCGAGACGGGGAAAGCGTTCGGAGCCCCGATCTTCGCAGCCGCGGGCCCCGAACGGGAAGCAAATGGAATCGTCAAGGAGATTGGCCATGAGCGCGTTGCGCATGATGGCGATGAACTCGTCTGGAGTGGGAGCGTGTATGCGTCTGGGACCGGACTGGTGGGCAGTCTGAGGGGGAGAGTGAGTGGCGATACAGATGGGAGGAGTATGAGGGAGATGGAGGGCGGGTCTTCTGGACACAGTAGCGTAAGAGGACGGGGACATAGGCGAGGGATGAGCAGCGCGAGCGAAGCCGGTTCTGGCGGTGCGAGGCCCTCGTTCGAACACAGCCTCGGTGTTACGACGCGCAGACCTTACGACGATGAGGAGGAGGTGGACGTGGGGCATTTGGGGCGGCACAAATCAGGGAGTGGGAGTAGACGGGAGCCGGAACGGGATGCAGTCGGTCTGATGCCCCTACCACTTAGTGTGGTACCTAGGACGGGGGCCAGTCCGAGTTTGCCTCCTATTCCGCAGACTGGGAGTCTGAGACTGGATCATGTGAGTGTAGGGACGAGGGGGAGAGGGAGGAGCGGGAGTGGCAATGGGAGTGGGAGCGGGAAGCGGCCACTGAGCTCCATTGTTGAGCGCAGTTCGCCTACGCCGTGATGTTTTCGATGCTGGGGTTTCTGGCGCGGTCTTTCGTTGTCGGGGTACGGAATACCGCTTTTTTCTTTCCTGAATGTTGAGGTATTTGTGCATATGGTATCGAACGTGCGCGTCTAGTGCTGGAGTCCCTACTCTCGTCTTTGGTCTTTGACAAGTGCCTTTCGGTTCGGTTCCTAGAGTCCTCTACCAAGAACCACGGAACTCGCCCTGGTCTAAAACACCCTTTGGGGACGTACGCCCACCAATCTAGCCCACCAACCCTTGTGACAAGACACCACGTGGTGTACCGTTAGCATATCCTTCCTACCCTTTAGCCAGAATCAATCGACAAACGCGTTGCGCATCAAAGCCCACAGTAGAGTCAAGTAGAGTAGAGTAGTATAGTGCATACATACATACAGTACGTTACACGCCACGCATTTTCAAAGAACCGAACCGAATAAGACAAAAACCAACCCCTAGAAAACTAAAACAAAAATATAAAAAGCAGTCTTGATTTCTACAAGATACCACCCCCCCCTCCCCCAAACACAATCATTCAATTTCACTTCATTCACCATAATATAAGACAAGACAAGACGACCGGCTATATCTAAAAGAGAGAAGAGCAATAACCGCTTCATATAAAGAAAAAAATCACAAAAACTCGCAGGACCGGGGTACATGGACCAATTTGAAAAAAAAAAAAAAGGGAGGGGGGACACGCCGAAATGGACGTAAAGCAGGAAGTAGCAAAACGAGTATTGAGGGCGCGAAGCCAAGGCAAAATAACAAACCACCACCACCACCACCAGCAGCAGCCATTTACCAATCGACAGCAAAGAACGAGCAATCGGGAGACAAGGACGAAACAACATCAGACGAAGCATTAGAGAGCCAATTTAAGAGATGAAAATATGCTTTCGCCACCCTCTACTCCCCCCCCCCCCC
>MU002210.1:0-29367 GCA_010093585.1 Melanomma pulvis-pyrius CBS 109.77
CGCCTCTAGAAGACGTAGTAATTTCTAAAATAAGTCTTTTTTATACGTAGATTCTATATCTGCAAGAATTTTGTTACTATCTTAAAGCGTTGTAGCTTGTTAACGCATGCAGTACTGCAAACAGTGTTGCAAACACTAGCTGCAAGTAAAAAAACTAACATCTGCAATACATCTTTATAAGACCTATAAATTTCTAAAACAAGATATTTTTAATGCGTAGATTCTAAATCTGCAAGAGTTTTACAGTTATCTGAAAGCGCTGTTAAGATGTAGAGGGTTGATTTTCTGCGTATAGAGGAACATCAAACGTTTCATTTGACTCAGGATCCCTCACCACAAGGGTCATTTAGGGTTATTTGTTGCCCTACGGGCCCAGAGATTGCGCAAATATGCCAAAACATTCGGACGATATTTGTACCCAAGATAATCTTCTCCAGAACGAACGCCATCGCCATGTACAGTCTTGATGAACTCCTGTGGGGAAGCTAGCTCTCTCTCGGCCAGCTGATTTGCAATATCGATCAGCGAGATTTCAGCAGCATGTCGGCATTCTTCAATACACTGAAGAGATCCAGATGAGGGTATACTCGGCACTGTTAGAACGTTGAAAACCAACCGGGTAAGCATGGTATCCGAGTTTAGAAATTCGCGTGTCCTCGGGATTGTTACTACCCTTCCACTCTGAAGCTGACACCTGGTATTGGCAGCAACGGTCGCGAAGGAGAACGAGACCAGGATTTTCCTCTCGAACGGAATCTCATTGTCCAACAAGACTCCCTCTTCTCGCATAATGCATTCGAACAAGTGCTTCAGTCTGCTAATGTTGCCCTCTGTGCAGAACTTATCCTCTGCAAAACACATGAGGTCAACATCCGAGAGCAGGCTGTTGTTTTCGCAATTGCTCGAGCCGTAGATCAGAGAAACATGCTTTACATCGCTAAAGAAGATCTCCAATGCGGCGCGGAGCTTGTGAAAAACGGGCAGTTTTGTGATCGGAGGTCGATCTGGAAACACCAAATATTGCATGTCTAGGAGTGAATCCCTTCCAAGTGCTACGATATCATCGAGCAGCGATTGCACATGCGAGACTGTCGTCAATGCGTTGCCATTCAGCGTCCGGAGTACATAGGTCGCTTGCAAGTCGGGGAGCATAGGATGTGGGCAGGACTTTAACATGAATCCATGAACGTAGACTTTGCCTGCTTCGATAATCTTGCTCTTGATGCACTGGTTGACCTTGTTGATTTTCTCTAGGTCGCTCACTGAGATTCGCCGGGTCTGACATTGACTCGGAATGAATTGGAATATGCACGAATTGATGTCTGTTTTGTTCAACAGTAATAAATCCGGAGCTTGGATGATCAAGCACTGAATGGCCTGTGTCATTTCGATACGAAGATCAACCAGACGACCAATGTTGGAGGATCCAAAGTATTTCAAAGTAGACCACAATTTCAGCGCATCAAACGCCTTGGAGCCGACAAACGGTGTAATCTGCCCCAGAGACCACTGCGTTCTTAGGATGAGATCGGAATCAGTAGAAACACTTGTGAGGTCTTCGGGATTCTTGAAGAGAACCAGTGAGCAAGTAGACGGTGTCCATAGCACTTTGTGAGGGTCGATAGTGATGGAGTCGGCCATATCGATGCCTTCAAGCTTATGGCGATGCGAATGCGAGAATGCAAGCTGGAAACCATGGCAAGCGTCCACATGGAACCAAACATTCTTGTCCCGCAGACAGGCCCCGATGGATCTGAAGTTGTCGACGCACATAGTCCTGGAGTCACCGGCGTATGCCACACATGCAATGATGCGCCTTCCGTTCGTTCTTTCGTTGTCGATACACCTGGCGAGCCCATCAAGCCGAATGCGGAAGTGTTCATCAACCGGAACACGAACAACTTGTTTTTCTCCTATACCAAGCCAAGCCATGGCTGATCTGATGGAATAGTGCTCGATAATCTCAGGTACGAGCACACAGATGCTTTGGGGCTGGACTGGGAGTCCATAGAGCCTAGAACCGGGGAAGGATTTCTCCCGAGCTGCCATCAGAGCGACCGTGTTTGACAAAGTGCCACCCAAGGTCAATGCTCCACCAAGTTCCTGGACCGAAGAATATTCTGGCGCCACTGAGTAGCCAAGAATTTGTCGAAGCCAATGGACTACCTCCATCTCCACAAAAGTTGCAGAAGGAGAGCAGATGTCCTGATTGGCTAGATTTTGGTTGAGTAGCGGCACGATGATGGCCGCCCCAATTGCTGGCAGAGCATTACCAGCGTCAGGGAACCCAAGAAAGCGTGGGGAGGCCCAATTGGTGCTCTTTTCCGCAATTTCGCCGAAGCGATGGAGAAGTTCCTCGAATGTGATGCCATGGGAGGGCAGAGAGGTGAAGGTTTTCGTTGTTGGAATGGGACATGGCTTTTGATTGACTTCTGGGCTGGCTTTGAAGTCAAGTCCAAGCTCCAGAACCCTTGCGAGAAGGTTCATGGTATCTCCAGTGTTTCTTGATTGTGGGCCAATGAAGTTCGTTGCGATCCAGGACTGCAAGTCTTCCTGATGCGAGAGTGGGGGTGTTGACGCAGGTTCCGACATATCAGATCAGTCTGACAATGGCACTAGGGAAGTTGTATACTGCTACAATATTGCTGTTCACAGCTAGGCTGTAGTGTATGCCAGGAATTTTTATCACACTAGAGTCGAACAGGGGTGCCGGATTACTACATATACACGGTCCTTGCTTGAGGCTCTTGTGCTTGTGAGGATGAGCAAACATGACGGGCGGGATGATCAGGCTGACATCATTTGTCAATGCAAGATATCATTAAACAAACCCAAGTAACCTGGGTTCAAGGCGTAGGGGTGGGGCCACTGCTTGTAATGAGTGTAGGGTTGTTCGTACAGTATACATATCCTCAATTCTATCCCTCGAATGTTTACAAAGTCTATATCTACTATTCGAAATCTGCTGTATATTGTACGTATCTGGAATATCAAGGAAATTTCCTTTATGTACTTATCTTCGTAGAGAGTGGGGTGAGTGTAAGCAGAGGCGGCGGCAGGCCAATTGGAGGAAGACAAGTAGGGAGGCAGCACAGCAGGTGAAGATGCCAATAGTGCTCCGGCTTCGCTGTCTAGGTCTGATAGGCTACCGTGGCCCGTCCATGAGCAGTCGGAACTGACGACAGATGGCACCTCGCTGTGCGAAGGTCGCGCTTGGCTGCGGGACAAAGTTGAGCAATCCTGTTACTTTTCCTGACCGTCGGGCGACACAAAAGCGGGGGCGTTAGCTTGATCCAAAGGGACAGGACTTCTGGGCGGTGTTGCATGACGAAAGTCGTTGGCATTCCCTGGCCCGTCTCGTAGACCAAGAAGAAGATGAGAGCGATCATGGAATAGCCGAGCAGCTGTGAACGCGGGTGAAGACATGCGCAAACTAGGGCTCCCGTAGAAACTTACAAGACTGAAGGCCCACAGGTAGTCATCCGGTGCGAGTTTGCTCTTCTTCATGCGGCGACCGTGCCATCTCCGGCCTATCGCGACAATTGCGAGAGCAAACAAGATGGTAGGCACGACCAGGAAGGTGACCTGGTAGTGGTTCAGGATGGCGAACCTCGCGCGGGGCCCTCGACCCGGCCAGCGACGATAAAACCGTGCACTGTGACCCCTCCCGTCCAGCCATGGCCAGCACGCCCACTGTCGCCGTGCACCTCGGGCTGCTCGCCCCGCCGTTTGCAGGGCGCAACGCTCTCGCAGCAGCGGCCTTCGTGGCGCTCGCGGTGGCGGCGCACGTGACCGGGTGCTAGGCTGATGGCTAGACATCATGGGCCCGCGGTACAGCACGCCCACGGTACAGCGTGCTGTTTATTTTAGGATAGAGTCTGCTGTCCAAAAACAATACCATGTCCCACCCGCTATGTACAGTAGTGCGCCTGATGTGCAGAAGCGCCGCCGCGTTGTCGCTGCTTTATATGTACCCTTGTAAAACGACGCCGCACGTGACCTTGCGGCTTGGCTGATGCTCGCAAGGATGGATCGGCGCTTGGCGCTTGGCGCTTAGGGGCCAACACCAAGCGATGCTGCACGCCGACCTGTATGCATATTGCCAATGCCTGCTTTTGTTCTCCTCTGTCACCTTATTAATTGCACGCGGTGCCGTCTTTGTTACCTTATTAACGGTACCCCGAGGGAGGGCAGCTTGGGAGCCGGGGCGGGCGCCATGTGACAATGGGCGCCCAGTAGCAGCACCAGGGCACTGAAATGGCCCTCCGTCTCTCCGTCTCTCCTCCTCTCCTCTCCTCTCCTCTCCACTCCAACATATCACCGCTTCTTAATAGCAAGCTAGGGCAGCATGCAGGACTCTGGTAAGCCCGCTAAAGATGCCAACAACGCGCAGGGTAAAGAGATTTAATTAACTGCGCGGGATGAGGTACAAGTCATAGTTAGATAAGCTGCTGCTTTGATTACTTTTACTATACAACAAACAATGTTCACTTGATTCCCCAAGACCCTACCCTCTTCCCCTCCTGTCTCCTCTCCTCTTGTCTCCGCTCCACCAGCACACCATTTCCCTACACCTTCCGCGGTACTAACCGCACCGGCAGCTCCTTGCGCAGCTCAATCAGCAAATTGCACTCGACCTCATCAAGCAGCATCCGCAACGCCTGCTCCCGCGTCCGCTCCTTGACCCACTTCTCGTCCGCACCCGTCCGCATCGCCTCCTCCTCCACCGCGCGGGACGGCACCAGCTCAATGCTAAAGTGTGTAAACATGTACGCCAGCACGCCCACCATCATGATGGACCCGAGGCTCTTCCCCAGGCACGCGCGCCCGCCGAGGCCGAAGGGAAAGTACGTGCGCAGCCCGACCTCGGACGGCTTGGTGATCTTGTCCACGAAGCTGTCCCAACGGCTTGGATCGAAGTCTAACATCGGATGGTACTTCCCTGTCGCGGGGTCGTTGGCGGTGGGGCCCGCGGGCCAGATGTTGGGGTGGCGGAAGGCGGCGGTGAAGTTGAGCAGGCACAGCGTATCGCGGGGGATGATAAAGTGATTGCCGTTTAGGTCGGTAACAGATGCTTCAACAGTGCACCGCCGCGGGATGAACTCAACGACGTTGTACAGGCGCATGGCTTCCTTGAGCACGGCGCCCGTGTAGCCGTTGTAGAGTCGCATGAACTCGCCCGTGACTGACCAGGTTTTCAGGGGCTTGCCGCCGAGCTCGGCGTCGAGGTGGGCGTGTAGGTCTGCTTGGATGTCCTGGCGGATGGCGAGGAGGAACATCAGGAAGCCTAGCGTGTTGCCTGCGGTACCGTGTCCTGAGAGCAGGAAGAAGAAGACGTTGCCAGTCAACGTCTCGCGGTCCATAACTTTGCCGTTTCTTTCGGCGGACTCGGGCCGCGTGCTGGCGATCAGGGTGTCTGAGTACGGTGAGTCGACGTGTAGGTATATGCTGTGCGACGTGAACTCACCCATGATGCTCATATTTGTGTCTTTCCGGTCAGTTGTATCCTTTCTGAGCGCCTCGTCGCACATCTCCGTCATATGACTATGGAGATCGTGGTAGGCCTTGTCAGCTCGTTTGATGCTTTTCAAGGGGATGTACGCTAAACGGATTAGATGAGTCACATCACCACCGGAACATTCACAGGTCGAATAATGGCTTACCGCGCAACGACTGAGGGATCGAATCTATAATACCGAGCTTGTCGATAGTAGTGAACATGGCTTCAACGAACCCGAATCGCCCCTCAGGCAGCTCGCGCGAGGGAAAGTTCTCGATGGTCTCGTACTCGAGGCCCTTGTTGAAGAAGCACTGCGCGATGCAGTGCAGTGAAATCTCCGACATGTGGTCCTTCATACGGCTGATGACGGGGCCATCCGCGGTCATGAGCGCCGTCAGTCTCTCAGCCTGATCCAACGAGGACTGCCACATGGCGGCATTCGCGTGGGATCCAATGGCCGGGGCGACGATCTTGCGCTGAGCCTTCCAGTCCTCGCCGAGGGAGGTCTGCATGTTGGGGCCGTACGTGTCGAAGAAGCTGAAGTACTCGACGGGCTTGCGGAAGTGCTTGGCCTGGTTCGCGATCTGTTTGATGGTCTCCGGGTCGCTGCTCCAAAGCATGTTGCCGTTGGGGGAGGAGAGCATGATGTTGTCGCTTCCCAGCTGCTCGAAGGGTTCGTGGCCGACATGCCAGAGGTGGAAGATTTTGCTCAGGCTGAAGATGTGTTAGCGGGTCATATGCAGAGAGAAGGGAGGTCCCTCACGGCAGCCATCCGCTGGTCCACGCAGAAGGGAGGTAGTTGAGCCATGGCACCAGCTTGGGATACAGCCCTATCCACCACACGTCGACCAGATGCACGCTGTTGCTGTCAGTGAATGGTCTCAGTAGATCATAAGAAAGCGATATCTCACGGTGACTTGCGGACCATGAAGCCACTGCTCCGAGCCGTGTGGATGTGGTTCCTCCATGTCATCAATTTCTTAGCAGTCAGCGCGAATAGCAGCAGGCTCACGATGACAACGACGCGAAGCATGTTGATTAGCGAGATGTCTACTTGGTTTGGGATCCAACGGTGTGCTAACTGCGTTATGCAGAGGAACTTCTGCTTTTTATGATGGCAGATAGGATAGGTTCGTACAGTCAACAAACCCTCCAGTGACAGCGACGCGTAATATCACTACCATGCTTTCCTTCAGACGTCCGGTTGCGGTAGCCCAGATTCGGAACCATAGAGTGGTTTCTCGGTGCCTGCAGAAGAAGTGGAGTCGAGGGTGAGCTAGAGTTGCTCACCCGCTACTCTCTCCAGCCCCATGCCAGCGTACGCCCCCGTGCAGTCGGCCAGAAGGTTGCTCACCGCGATTATTCCAGAAGCACTGGTACGCTGTTCGGACTCCGACACAGAATTCTGATCCACACTTTGGCAAGGACGGTCGTTCTAGCCTCCCGTCAGATTGTTATTTAGCCAGACAAGAGGTTCAACGCAATGTAACTGTTCGGCCGGTATGCTTTTCTTTCAATATCTGGCTGCAGTAGCCTAGATTGTGGTGTCTCGGTGCCTGTAGAAGATGTGCAGTCGAGTGGTACGCTGTTCGGACTCCGACACGGACGTCTAGGTTAGTTGTTCTGGTCAGTTGTTCTACAACGCAGTACAGCCGTCAGGCCACGGCGTTGTGTACTCCTCTTATTACCCGCAGCTGCCCGTGTTTTGCGAGAGGATGGTTTCCATCGGCCGATCTTGCTCGTCGTCCGCACTCGCATCGGCTCGTGAACAGCACCAGCACTCTCGACCAGCCATGTCTCAACCGCAGCCCACCGAGACGCCCAAAGGTGCGGAGAAGACGTACATCTTCAGGCGAGACTACAGGTCCTCGATGCGGTAAGTAGCCCGGCTTTGCATGCGCCCGTTGGTCCGGGAAACCTGCGTAATAGTCAGTTCGCTCACAAAGAACATCCATGTCCTCACAGCCTCAACTTCAACCACTACCTGATGCGAGATATCGCAGGTTACCTGACGCATCCTGACATCCCTCTCGCGGCGCCGCAGCTGCGCATTGCCGATGTAGGCACCGGAACGGGGTGAGCCATGCATACTTTGATGCGCACGCAAGGCAAGCAAGCATTTCAGCCGGCCACTTGTTCTAACCCCACACTTTGTGAGACAGAATCTGGGCCTGCGAGTTGGCCACCAAGCTCAGCAGCACCACCGCCAGAATAGACGCCTTCGACATCTCTGACCTGCAGTTCCCCGCGCCCGCCTTCCGCCCCGCCAACGTGCACTTCCACGTCCACAACAGCTTCCAGCCGTATGCGGACGCGTTCCTCGGCCAGTTCGACATCGTCCATGTGCGCTTCATGATGTGCAGCGTCGACGACGCGAATGCGCGGAAGCTGCTCGGACAACTACTCACGCTGATGAGTACGTTTTGCGTGTACTCCTAGCCTCTCCCATCATTCCCCTCCAACCCTCTTTAACCTGACAGTTTGACAAACAGAACCCGGCGGCTGGCTCCAGTGGTACGAGCCCCTGCCGCGTGCAACCAAGGTCGTCGGCCCGCCGCCGCCGCCGCCGCCCGAGGACTCTAATGTCCCTGTACCGGCAGCGGCGGCGTCGGAACGCCTCGCCAAGACCTGGCGAGACCTGGATCCCCTCGGCTCCTACAGGTACGTACATACTACACTACGCTGCAACTCCAACTCTTGCAAAGACCGAAAGCGCTAACCACCGGTTTGCGGCTTCGAGTAGCTGGGTGGAGAACCTGCATGAGATATGCACGCAAGGCGGGCTGCAGGCCGTCTCGCGCGACGTGCAGTACATGCCGGGGCATCTGCGGCCGCTATGGGCACAGAGCAGTCTCGCGGCGACGGTGGATGTGCTGTCCCAGGTGAATATGTGGAGTGACAAGGATGGGGGGATCACGGCGCAGTATATCCAGGACTTGCAGGCCGAGATTTCAAGCGGGGTGGCGGTGGATACACCTTTTCAGTGTATCGTTGGGCGGAAGGCCGGCGGCGTGAAGTGAGTGTGGACGAGGGTGGGATCTGTGGTGTGGCTAGGAAAAGTGGATTTTGAGAGAGTTCAATGGACCATGTCGCAAAATCAATTTTAGTCGTGCCCTGCGTAGTCTCCACATGCGGCGAACCCGGCTTTCTGCCAATGACTGCATCTGTTTCTTTGTGTGGCGATTGTACGAGAATATCACAGGATATGCCAGAAAAGCTAATGTTGTGATGTTTTGAGAGCTTAAGGATAGTGTAGAGTTGATTTCTGTGGTTGCATGGCATGTACTTGATCAACAGAGGCTGATTGCTCCAAGTTTTTTGTATGCATAGAGCTTGATTCTTTGCATATACCCAGGGCGAATACCTCTCAATAGAGCCAACTACGCATAGAGCTTATTATCGCCTCTATTAAGGCGTACACGTTCAAGTCCATTTCGAAAACTCTGTCCCAGCTGCCTATACTTTGGGCCTGCCCTCTGCCACTTATAAGTAATTAACGTGCAGCCTTGTTGTCTAGCGTTCTTGGTTATGGATCGCTCAAAATACCTGCCTGGCATGTCCTTTTCGTGGTCCCATGTGCCCTCTATTATATTGAGATCTGGGGAGTTTGGTGGGTGAGGAGCGCGTAGGATTCCACATACGCTGTTGAAATAGGGATACCTAGCGAGGGGGCGATAGACTCAAAGCTGAGCTCTCTGACGACGTTTATAGCAATTAAAGTAGCGCAGATACAGCGTGTGTGGTCAACAGAGCCTTAGGGCTCTTGTAGTGTTGGCCTCGACCCATTGTGGCGCCAGGGACATCTCAAATCACGTAAAACCCTCAAAACCCGTATGTCCTGAGTGGCGATTCGGCCAGAAACGGTCCAATTCGATTTGCTATCTATGTACGGTGGATACTTGAACAATTGTTGGACGACTAAAATTGATTTTGGAGCATGGTGATGAGGATGTACGTAAATTCCTCATAATTCCATTCCATACACATTTCCCCTATTCTACCTCTTTCCCTTTCCCACGCTAAAACGGACAAGTCCCCACCTCCCTTTTCCTCATGCGAATCCGATCCCATGGCGACGCAAACAAAAACTCATGCGCGATCCAATTCTTCGGCCGTCCCTTGCCGGGCAGAAACTCAAACTCATACTCGGTAATCAGCTTAATCACACTCATCTTGATGACCAAGCTCGCAAAGAACCGGCCGGGACACGCCGTCTTCCCGTGTCCGAACCCTAGCACTTTTGTGTCGGTTGCGGCAAAGGTGTGCTTGTTGGAATCCGTCCCGTCTCCCTGCATCAAACTGCGCAGCCCGTCGAACTTTTCGGGCTCTGGGTAGATGCGCGGGTCGTTCTCGATGGCGTAGGCGGCGACGCAGACGTAGGCGCCCTTGGGGAGCAGCGTGCCATCTTGGAGTGTGTAGGGTTGCTGCATGATGCGCTTGAGGCCGAGGACGGTTGGCGGCGCCAGGCGCTGGCTCTCGCGCATGAAGCTGTCGAGCTTGCGTAGCTGGCCGTACGACGCCTTGTTCCAGTGGGCCGAGTGGTCGGCGACCTCGGTGCGCAGGCCTTCGAGGTACTCCGGGTGGGCGGTGAGGTCGTAGATGATGGAGAGCTGGCGGAGTAGCATGGTGTGGATGCCCGCGAGCGAGAGGACGGTTTCAGTGTGGGCTAGGCGGGCCAAGTTGCGCTCGTCGCCCTCCGCGATGTCGACGAGCCAATTGAGCGCACTGGGTTGTAAAAACGCTTCTCTCAGCTCCTTTCCTTGGTCCAAGGCATCGAGGCGTTCTTGGATGTATGGGCCGAGGACCTGGCGGGCGCTGCGGAAGTAGCCCTTGCCGCGCCAGTAGCTGGGCATGAAGACGCAGACGACGGGGTGCAGCCAGCTGGGGAAGGCGCGCAGGATGATTACCGTTCGGAACACTAGAAGGTGTCAGCTATAGTCCTCCTAGGGCGCAAAAAGGGGGGGTGGGGGGCGGCCACTCACGGTCTTCTACAAAGTTGACGGCGGAATTCAGCCAACGCGAGTCACGGCAGAAGGTGGTGCCCACAAAGGCTCTGGCAGACGTGCGCGCTGTTAAGGAGAGTAGTAGGGGGTAGAGCTCCACCTCAGTCCAGCCGTGATTTGCCCCGTCGGGAAATAGGTCCTCGACGGCTTTGCCCAGCTCGTCTTCGAGGTGAGGGGTGAGCAGGCCCAGGTTTGGGGTCAACTTGCGTTGGACGATACGATGGTGCAGGCGCGACTGCAGGATGAAGTTGAGCCCCGTGTAGGGGCCCATGAGGTCGTGCTCGAGCGCCTTGGTGCCGTCTGCGATATTCGGCGGCAGCGTGCTGAGCTCCTGGACAGCCGAGGAGGGCAGCACAATGATGTCTGCGTCGGAGCGGAGGAACTGGAAGGCTTTTTCTTGAAACTAGGTCTTGTTCAGCGGAACGGGCGTGTTAAAGTTGGGGTTTCCAAGGGCTACCTTGTCGTAGCCATTGCCAATGACGCCGACGGCGTTGGTCGTGAAGCTGACATTGGCGGCATATCGAGAGTGGAAGGAGAGGCCGTACGATGCGAACGACATCTTTCGCAGAGCGCGCGCCGAGCTCACGAGGAGCTGGCCGATGACGAGGACGGCAGCGAACAATTGAACAAAGGCATAGGGCGACAGTACCTGGGGGTCCCTGAGGAGGGTGCACCAGAAATCCGCCGAGAGGACAGACATTCTGTTCAGCGTCGAGGAGAGTAGACTGGGCCCTAGGGTGAAAGGTGAAAAGTAGAAAGTATGCTTCTCAGATTCAGAAACTTCTTAAGTAGCCAGCACGCTCAGTTCTCGGCCCTGACAATCCATCAGCGGCGGTCCTTGTCAGAGATCAATGTCCAGTATCAGCAGTGAAACAAGACGCCCATTTCGATTTGCTTACCGACACATGATTCCCGTTGTTGCATTCCATCAATGCTGTACAGAAAGGCCGGTGACAATCCATCGGCGGTCCCTGTTAGAGATCAACGTTTGGTGTGGTAGTGACGCGAGACGGCTCGTTTTAATTTGCTTACCGACACATGATTCCCGTTATTGCATCCCATCAACGCTGTACAATAAGGCAGGTGACATTTACTATGCAGGTGGGGGTGGGGGGCGAATGTCTAGTATTGTATACGGACTGCATGCTTGAGGGATGCAGTGGGCGCTGGCCTGCACTATAACTGCCAGCCTCGCCATCTTAGTGACGACATCTATCGCCTTCGCTCCTCTGTCTAGAGAATTGGCTAGCTCTTTCACACAGGCCCGCTACTGTCTAACGCCCAAGTCCACCACCATGTCAGGCACTCCCACTACGGGCGCACCTACCGATGCGCCCATGCCGCCCATGCCGTCCCCCTTTACCACCACGCTGGTCTCGGTCATCGTCGTCTTCCTGGGCCTGGCTACCATCGCATTGGGGCTGCGCGTCTACTCTGCGCGCATTTCCATGCGCGACAAGTGGTTCACCATGGACCTGATGCTCATCATTGCCGCGCTCATTGTCACCTATGGCAGCATATTGACCACCGTCATCGGAGCGGCAACACTGGGGCTCGACTACACCAACAACAAGATGAATCCGGTGCAGGGAGCGCAATTTCTCTTCAAGGTAGGTTCAGAAAGCTAACGAAAAACTACGAAAAAGCGTCACGTGTTCTGACCAGAGCCCGCAGATTTACTTTTCCGACGTCATCACCACAACCGTCGCGAGCGGGCTGTGCAAGATTTCGATTCTGGAGTTTTACAAGCGCCTCTTCATTTGGAATCCCTTTGCAACGGTGTGCAACGTGGGCATCTTCCTCGTTTCGTCCTGGATGATTGGAACATCCGTCGTAGGTTTACCAGCACGATGTTCTATGCGAAATTCGCCTAACCAATTCCACCAGATCCAGTTCTTCAGCACAACCCCTATGTCGTCGGCCTGGCACCCCGAGCGCCAGCTTCTAGACGCCAACTACGACTACCCCACTGCGCTCCTGGCCATCTTCGGCATCGGCATTGCCCTAGATTTCCTAGTCCTCTGCCTTCCCCTGCGCCCCATCTGGCAGCTGCAGCTCAAGCTAGCCAACAAGATCAAAGTCTCCCTGATCCTCTGGCTTGGCATCTTCTGCGTCGTTGCCGCGTCCGTCCGCTTTTACTACTCGTACCGCCAGCTGAACCTCGTCTTCGTCACCACGGCGCAGGAAAAGGGCACCATCACCGTCCAGGCCTCGCTATGGTCCAAGATCGAGCCCAGCGCCTCCATCATCGCCGCCTGCTTGCCCACCTACGGCCCTCTGTTCAGCAACGGCGGCATGGGCTCCATGATTCGCTCAACCCTCAGCTTCTTCTCCATCAGCAACCGCACCGCGGGCTCCTCCAACTTGATCAACAATGTCAGCCACAGCAACAACCCTGGTGACAACAATGGCCAGTGGCACGAGCTCACGCCGATCAACAGGACGGACATGGAGAGCTCCACGAAGCCCGAGAACGGATACATCCGCGCGACGTCGGAGATAACAATGACGCATCAGACGACGCATCAGGTCACGAATGAAGCAACCGGGAGGTTTTAACGCATAAGACAGTGAGATTTCTTATGTGAGTTAGAGCGAGATGTCCAAACATTGGATACACGCGCTCAAGTAGGGGGGCTAGGGGTACGGTGAAGGTACCAGCGTTGCCCATGGATTCACCGTAGCGGTCTCTTTTCTGTCCTGTCTACTTTCCTTTTTTTTTTTTTTTTAATTTGTTTTTGATCAGCGCACTTCAAATAGCTGTGCATGGACACGATTGTATGATGATTAATTTTCCTATGACGAACTCGGCATCACTAGAAAAACACGTTTACGGTAGAACTTGTGCGCAGATGATTTTTGTAAACCCCTAGCAGGGTGCATGTCCCAACCTCTCTTCTCCACAGAAAGGCCAATAATTCCGACGGACAACAATAGAGAGGGGAGGGGAGGTGGTCAGTGAAGCGTGCGTGAACTATTGGCCCTAGCACCACCCATGTACGTATGATATATTAGGCAATATGCATACAAGTCATCCGCCACTACTTCTGCTGCACGTCACACGCGGGGATGTTGACGCCTGCCGTGTAGCCTCTTGGCTTGTTTTGGGAGTCGTACGCGGGGCCGACGCTAGAGGTATTAGAAAGTCGGCCCCATACGCCAAGTTGGTCGCGTGGTGCAAGGTACGTTACGTGCATGAGGTGTCTTACAGTACAAGGGGGACACATGTGGGGGCTGCCCCCCAACCCCCCGGCTTTTTTCATGGTCGAGGACTAATCAGCGGGGATGATCTGATCACCGTTGCATTGATCGGTGATGCTGGTCATCCGGGATGAAGGATTCCCGCGTTCGTCGAACCAAAACTGAGTGCTGACCGCTATCGGTTTCCGGATCTTGCATGCTGATCTTCATTCAGCACACGGTTCGTTGACCGGCGTGTTCCTATTGTAGACTAGTGCGCTGCAGCATAATCTTGGGCTGAGCGCTGGAGATGCAACGGGTGATGCAACGGCTTCCTATGACGGGGACCGTGCGCGGAGAATAAATCGGTTGCATACTACGTGTGTGAAGGAGCGCGGCCCGCTCCGAGTGGACATGATTGGATGCAGGTATAGTCTGCCTGGATTGTGTACTACGTGCAAGGTAGAGCTGTTGCCTCGCGCACGCACGTCAGGTGGAAACCCGGTTCGAAAACAACAAAGCACCTTGACCATCGACGGCCACTCCAAGGCAACGGTATTCTCCAAACCCATCTGCAACCAAGTCTAAAGCTCAACATCCACAATCCATCGTCGACATGTCGTCTCCGCTAAAGACTGACGAGTACCAGACTGCTCAGACTGCTCAGACTGCTCAGACTGCTAATTCCGCCAATTCCGCCTCGGCCATCAACACCAGCAGCATCCAAGACGACGTGGCCGTCGACCTGGCCGTCGACCTGGCGGCGGAGAAGGAGGAGCAGCCGGACTCGGGGGGCTTCAATGCTGCCAACGAGGTCAAAGGGCTCAAGTTGGCGTTTGTTATTTTCGGCCTGTGTTTTTCTAATATCCTGACGGGTCTGGTGCGTCTTTTGTGGCATCCTTCTGGCGGTTGCCGATGCGAGCTGACGTGCTGCTGTTCTAGGACTTCACGCTGATCGCGACCGCCATTCCTGTCATCACAAGCGACTTCAACTCTCTCTCGGACGTAGGCTGGTATGGCAGCGCCTACTTCGTCGCCATGTAGGCCCCCTCCCCCGCTCCACCCGCCCGCCTTGCTAACGGACACCAGGTGCGTAGCGCTGCCGCTCGCCGGCAAAATCTACATGTTCTTCCCCAAGAAACTCGTCTACGTCGCCTACATTGGCCTCTTCGAAATCGGCAGCCTCGTCTGCGCGCTCGCGCCCAGCTCAAACGCCCTCATCGTCGGCCGCGCCATCAGCGGACTGGGCGCGTCGGGCATCTTCGCCGGCAGCCTCATCATTGTGGCGACCATCGCGCCGCTGCACAAGCGGCCGCTGCTCACGGGGCTGACCAACGGCACGTTCGGCGCGAGCCAGATCATCGGCCCGCTGATTGGCGGCGCCTTCGCCCAAAAGGTCACCTGGCGATGGTGCTTCTGGATCAACCTCCCCGCCGGCGGCGTGTCGATTGCGCTGATGCTGCTGTTTCTGCATCTGCACAAGAGCCCGACGGAGATGGGGCCGCTGAAGACCAAGATCAAGGACCTGGATTTGCCGGGCTTCACCATCTTTGCGGGCGCGATTCTGATGCTGCTGCTTGCCCTGCAATGGGGCGGTGTCACGTATGCCTGGTCGTCGTCTGTCGTCATTGGACTGCTGGTGGGGTTTGGCGTCGTGTTTGCCATGTTCGTGGCATCACAGTGGTGGATGGCAGACTCGGCACTCGTGCCGCCCAAGCTCTTCACCTTCCGGACGGTGGTGCTGGCCTTTGGGGCCTGTCTGCTGGGTCCGGGGGGCGTGGCGACCATCATCTACTACCTGCCCATCTGGTTCCAGGCGGTGCAGGGCGCCACGCCCATCAACAGCGGGGTGCGGTATTTGCCCAGCGTTCTTTCGGATGTCTTGACGTCTATTGCTGGCGGCGGCATCGTGATGACCGTCGGCTGGTATAATCCGTTTTACATCTTTGGCGTGGGCATCCTGGCGATTGGTTCTGGCCTGCTGTCCACACTCACGCCGACCACCGGCGCGGGGAAATGGATTGGATACCAGATCCTCACGGGTTGCGGATACTCTTTCATGGTGACGATGGTGAGTGAGCCCACAGCGCTGTCATGGCCTCTCCCTCTGCGAACTAACCGCTCCATCAGCCTCACATTGCACTGCAAGCCATGCTGCCGCCCGAGCTGATACCAATCGCGTCGACAACCCTCCTCTTCGCCATGACTGCGAGCTGCTCCCTATTTTTAGCAGCCGGCCAGGCCATCTTCCAATCCGCTCTCGCGCGCAACCTGCGCCGCGTCGTCTCCCCCGACGAAGCCGCCCGACTGATTGCCGTGGGCGCAGCCGACGTCCACCGCGAGGTCCGGGCCGCAGACCGTGACGCTGTAATCGACGTCTACAGCACGGCCATTACCAATGTCTTTGTAGGTCTCGGACGGGCTCGCTTCCGTCCACAGCACGCTAACCAAAGATAGTACCTCGCCGCTGCGAGTGCCGCCGTGGCGTTTGTCCTCGTGTGCGGCATCAAGTGGAAGAATATCAAGGCCGAGCCGCAGTCACAGGACGCGGAAGCGAAGGCGGACGCCGCTGCCGAGGAGAAGAAGCTTTCCAGTACGGCGGCGTCGGGTTGAGCTCAATGGGATTGGTACAGAGCAATTGGACTTGAGCTCGGTCATGTACTTTGCCGCCACTTCGCCTATGGCTGCTATTCCTGAAAGGGCTCCCTTTGCCTAGTTATTCATCGGGGTCCTTGAATCCTTGTCACGTGTTTGCTTGGTTATTGGTTTGTTGGTATATACACCGTAGTTCGTCCCTCCTTGATATAATCAACTCGGTTCCACTACTCCGATTTGCCACCTATCAGCTCGAAACCTACAGTATGAAAGCTTTATCTAATCACGGTGAGGCAGGCACAAAGAAGGGACTGAGCATTGTTCGCAGTGGAAGCATTGGGAGAACAGGGGTCTAATTAAGATAGATCCGAGAGCTAGCTACGGCGGAGGAGGATACATGCAGTAGGTATCGATACGTCCTGTAGTGGATACCGCCGCCCGTGACGTCTTGAACGTTATACACCCTTAAAAAGTCGGCCACGACTCACAGTCTGTTCCTCTTGAGAAAGTGCAGCGAGTGTGCGAAGCCGTCCCTAGCGGTGTAGTGCTGCGCTATGAGGTGGCCGGAGTTTGCCTGCAAAAAGGTGCTCTTGCCCTGCGAGGCGGGAAACAGGGCATCGACGAACGTCTGGGCCTGGTTGGTCGGGTACGAGCAATTGGCCTGGCAGAAAATGTAGTCCTGCTGGCCCAGGACGACGTCGACGGGCCCCGTGTAGGCGGGCTGCGGGGCTATGACGCCGCCAAAGGTGAGCAGCTCGCCGAAGACGGTGGTCTGTCGAGTGTCGAACTGCTTGCGGAATACTTTATGGGAAAATCAGCCGTGTCGGAGACAAAGCGTTGCAGGGGACTTACTCGTCGGGTCGAAATCGGGATAGCGGTAGAAGGGGAACTGGAAGTCCTGGGCCACGGCGCCCTGGGTCAGATAGCCCTTGTCCAGGCCGTTGAAGCGGCCGGACGGATCCAGCGCAGCCGGGATGAGGTTGAAGGCAACCTGTGCCACCATGATGCCCTCTATCGACGTCGAGATGCCGGTCAAGATCAGGGCGTCCAAGTCGGCCGGGTACTTGCCCACAATCGCCATGATCAAGGCCGAGCCCGCCGAGTGGCCCACCCCAACAACGTTCTTGATGCGGAATCCCCCAATCGTGGCCTCGCGCAGCACGCCGACCATCTGGTGGGCCATCTCGCGCTGCAGCGCCGCCTGCACCACCTGGTTCGGGTCCGGGTGGTCCGAGAGGCCATATCCGAGGCGGTCGTAGTTGAACGTGGCATAGCCGGCGGCGGCGGCCGCATCCACGTAGCTATATCCCGGCGCAAAGTCCCAGTACGTGTGGTCGAGGGTGCCGCCGTGGTTGAGGAACTGCAGCGTCTGCACCTTGCGCGCGGCGACGGGGTCCGCGGGCACGCAGAGCTCGGCGTACAGCTGGAAGGTGCCGGTCACGTGGGTGGGCCCGCCGCCGACCAGGGCGGCGTAGTGGACGCCCGCCGTCGCCATGTCCACGGTCGTCTGGGTCAGGTCCGGCTGGCCTGCGGGCGACTGGAGGGCGAGCTTGGTGTTGTTGGCCGAGGCGGTGACTTG
Organism: Melanomma pulvis-pyrius CBS 109.77; assembly: GCA_010093585.1. Lineage (NCBI taxonomy): Eukaryota > Fungi > Ascomycota > Dothideomycetes > Pleosporales > Melanommataceae > Melanomma > Melanomma pulvis-pyrius. The sequence continues at coordinate 17,858 of MU002210.1, forward strand.
AATGTTGCCGCGCAGGCAGGCCGCCTTGCCCGCGGCAGAGAGGCCGTGGGTTGGCTGGGAAAGGACAAAGGCCGTGTCGAGCTGTAGGCCGCGTGCGACGGCGAGAAGGGCGGCCAGGCGCAGGAGATGGGCGCCAGCGGTCATGATGAATGGGCACTTTGGTGGTAACAGAGAGGGGTTGTAACAGAGAGGAGGACACAGCAGTGTACAGCTAGCGAAAAGGGAGGGAGTGAGTGAGCAGTGCGTGGGGTGGGATTCAAGGACGGCAACGCATTATGTAGTCGGTGTACGCCTCCCCGCCGCACAAGCGTTGAGCAGGCTGCAGAGCTTTGACTCCCGGAAGCTCGGCGTTTAGACAGCGGACCACAGTGGGGGATGCAGGTGGGGGGGATCGTTGATGGAAGGAGGGGTCGGCGATAGACTGTGTCACGGGTGCTCTCAAACTTGTTCTGGGCGTCGCACATATGAGGTCCCGTGCATGTAGGCACTTGCCAGGATGTTTTTCACGGTTGGTAATATGACCGGGCTACACAATGTTGAACGTCACTTCGTTGGGAAGGTGGTATTTCATGCTGTGCGATAGCTCTTTGTCTGAAAAGATCTGGTTTCTGTACTTTTACCGGGGATACTAAGGCGGCGTCTTCTTTCGAGCTTGTGGAGAAGGTATGTAGAAATTATGGGGACGGTGAGGGCAATAGATGCATAGAAAGAGATCTTCACGCCATATCGAGCCGTAGTCGAGAAGTTGCAGTCTGTTCACGTGATCAACCCGCATACACTACATGGCATCGTTGCCAAAGTCCAGAAGCCGTACCGGCGTCCGGAAGCTTTGCATCTATACGGGTTCGCATCAGCACTGCTCCATTCCTGGTAGATGAAAGTGCAACGGACAATGCTTCCGCTGCCCGAAAGGCTTCGGCTTGTTTTGGAGTCTCCAGCTTGCTTCGGTAGGTTCGCATACTTGTTAGCGAATTGCTTTTTAGTAGAGCATTTCACCGGCCAAGTAGCAGCCGTTGTACCACGCCTGATCTGGCTGGGCCGCCAGGGTAATTATTGGGCTTTCTAGATAAGCTCCCACCCCCGCTCCGACATTCATCACACTTGTTGGGCTCTCGCTGCCTACTACACGTCCTCGTTTCGTCCCCTATTCTTCCGCCATGGTTTCCGTTTTCCAGGCGGCGTTGCTCGCCGTTGTGACCTACGCTTCCTCGCAGATATTGATGTTGTGCTGGAACTTGGGCAAGCAGGTGCAGCAGGCTAGAGCCAGCGGGCTGCCATACTACCTTTCGCCGTACGTGCAACTGTGTAATGTGTAGTGTAGTCTTGAGCTTGAAATTCCTAACAGAGGTGGCAGGGTTCACGTCATGAACGTCGCGTACTGGTTTCTCCTCGCCCCGATCGTCGCCCTGGATGGCTCGATATCCATCAAAAATGTGCAAAAATGGGCGCCGTAAGCTTGATCAGTTGGATTCCTATCATCGTGCAAGACGTACTGACCAGAATCCACCCCCTCCCAGATGGACGGCCGTCTTCCGCATCTGGCAGGCAGGCTACTCCGTCTTCCGCGACCTCGGCACCGACTCCTTTTTCCTCTGCTCACCGTCCGGCCCCATGCTCATGACCTGCGACGTGCACCTCGTCAAGCAGTTGCTGACGCGCGCGCATGACTTCCACGCCCCCGTCGAGGTCCTCGGGCTCTACAACATCTACGGTCCGACACTGGCCGCGAGCGAGGGCGAGCAGTGGCGGCTGTACCGGAGGATCACGACGCCCTTCTTCAACCAGAAGACGTACGGCAAAGTCTGGAAGGAGAGTCTGGACAAGGCCGAGCGCCTGTGTGCGCAGTGGAGCCGTGGGAACGACGACACGCGGGTTTCGCATGTCAAGGAGCAGCTCATGTCGAAGCTGAACCTGCGCGTCATCGCCAAGATCTTCTACGACCAGGAGCTGCCGTACAATGCGGAGAATGCGATCAAAGACGTTGCTCCTGCGGGGCACGCGCTGACGTTCAGCGAGGCCATCAATGCCGTGCTGTCGAATCTCGCAACGGTTTTCAGCGTACCCAAGTGGTTGCTAGGTGAGTTGGCCAGCCCTCATTGCAACATGGTTTGACCGCTTGCTGATGAATGGTGCAGCCAGGTCGCCGTTTGCGTCGCACAAGAAGGCGTATCAGGGTTTCGTGGAGTGGCGGCAGTACATGCTTGAGATGCGGGACTCGGTACAATCACGACTTGAGTGGGCGAAACAGAAGGACGAGCCGTATTTCCTAGGTACGTTTCTAACGAGGCTGACTCCTGATTCGGATGGCGCTGAGGAAACATCACAGAGTCCCTCGTAATCTCAAGCGACGCTGCGTCCAGCCGCGACGGCATCCGCCCCCTCACTGAAGCGGAGGTACTCGGCAACATGTTCTTCTACGTCATGGCCGGCTTCGACACCACCTCCACCACGCTCTCCTTCGTCTTCCTCCTCCTGGCCCTCTACCCCTCCGCCCAAACCCTGCTACAGCAGGAACTCGACCGTGTCCTCGGCTCCAGAGCTACATGCGCGTGGGACGCCAACAAGGACGTCCCCGAGCTCCTCAACGGCTACCTCGGCGCCGTCATCAGCGAGACCCTGCGTCTCTACCACCCCGTTGCGTGGTACGCCCGCAAGACGGTCCGCGACACCACCGTCACCGCCGCCAGCGGCGCCATCTGCAGAATTCCCAAGGACACCATCATCATCATCGACGTCGCAGCCATCGGGCGCCATCCCGGCTACTGGTCCCCTTCAACCTCCCCTGGAGACGACACCAGCATAGAACAGTCCCCCGCGCGCGACTTCAACCCCGCCCGCTGGCTCGATGCCACCGACAACGCAGCTGCCTTCCCTTTTTCCGCCGGCCACCGCATGTGCCCCGGCAAGCGCTTTGCTGAGGTCGAGATGTGCGCCATCTTGGCCCGCGTCTTCAGCCAGTTTTCGCTGCGACTCGAGGCGGACCCGGCGGATGTGCTGGAGGCGGAGGGGCCGACGGGGCATGGGACGGCATGGTTGGAGGAGCGATCGAGGGAGCGGGCGACGAGGGCGCTTTATGAGGGCATGGGTTTTGGGCATGGCATTTATCCAAAGGTGCATGTACCGTTCAGGATTGTGCCGCGGGCCAAGGCAGGGTGATTGTCTTTCTCACTTGTACCGTTGAAAAGCTTGTTGGAAACCATGTCACGTTGTACAAGCAAGTGTATGGACAGGACCAGCGCAACTTATTTGATGGCCGCCATGAAGTAATTTCTGCACGAGTAACATGGCAACATAACTATATCATTTCATACAGCTGATACACTATTACAGCAACTGAGTGCCGGTTGAAGAAGTATCACAGGGGCTCCTATGAGATGATGGACGCCTCCCAATCTATCACACTTCCACCACATGCACGGGATTTCTGCTGCTTGATTATCACGGCAACGCTCAGGAATACATCACTTCCACCTGGCGACAATCAAGTCCAGCTTCGCGCCCGGTGTCCTCCTCACCTCCTCAAGGGTGAAGTTGGAGTCTGCGGCCTTCAACAAGGCCTTCCAGTCATCCTCGTCACGCTCCTGGGAGTTGGATGTGGCCAGCATAGTAATGTCCGAGTCCCTGTTAGTGTCAGTGGCACTCACACAAGCAATGGCTATTCACGAGGACGGTTGTGTATGGCACCCACCTGTTCCACTTCTCCGCACGGAGGGGCAGTGTGCAAGGCGCCTCGAGGCATCTCTCGTTGAACAGAAGGCGCGCACCTGGCTTCAGGGCGGGGATCAGCGCCCGGAGAATCTTGACACAGTATTTGTCGGACCAGTCGTGGAGGATCCAGCGGAAGTAGTAGATATCGGCATTCTTGACAGGCTGCTCTTGGAAGAAGTCGTGGGCCTGGAATGTCACACGGTGCGACAGTTCGGCTGGCGATTTCGTCTTTGCGTCTTCAACCACCTTGGGAAGGTCCTGCACCACGAATTGTAGGTCGGGGAATTCTTTGGCAAGAGCGATGCACACAAGGCCGTGCGACCCGCCAACGTCCACCACGGTGGCCGTGCCCAAGGAGGCCCAGTCGTAGGCCTTGACGGCGTACGAGGGCTCCAGGCCCGGGAACGTTTGAAGGAAGCTCATGGCATCTTTGAAGCGGCTCATGCGCTCAGGGTGGTCCTCGAAGAAATAGAACATGGTCTTGTCTGTGTTGTTGGCGAGTTGGAAACCCTGGGTACAGTCCACGTCAGTCAGTCCTTCAAGCAAGCTGGGAGCGGGCTGCTGACCGAGTGATTTGGCTCCTCGGAGTCTGGCCATTTAGCAACCGCATCCACCGTCTACCCAAGTTAGCCTCCATCCTGGTGACAGGTGTGCCCAAACCTACACGCATCTTGGCAGGTCCGACATCATACATTCCCATCGAGGCCCAGGTCCCGAGAACGGGAATGACAGCAAGGGCTTTGGTTGCCGCAGTGTGCTTTATGTGACCCGGCTGCGTCTCGCGGAAGAGGTGATCCGTTATGCCATGTCTCAGCAGGCGTGTAAGCTTCTTCTCTGGAAGACCGGTCTTGTCGGCAAGCTCCTTGAAGGTGGTTCCCGTCTCGAGGGGGACAAGGTTTTGGATGTTGTATTTGAGAATGGTCTTCAAGCCGACAGAGGTGGCAAACTGTTCAGGTCAACACACTGCCTAGCCCCACCAGGGTCACCCATGACATACCGACTTGGCGACTACGGTTTGAATTGGCCCCTGATTCAGCCACCATAGCTCGTCCAAGGCTGCCGACAAGGCCTCTTGAGCTTGGGCGACGTCGGGGGAAAACGGATACAGCAATGGGGCATCCTCGTCAAAGGAAGGCGGGGGCATCTGGCTCTCTGTGAAGAAGTTGTCGAGCTTGGTTGTCTGTGCCTCAATCTCCTTGGCGAGAGCGGTGATGCGGCTGGTCGACGCCATACTTGCAATATACCTGGAGCCAATAGTATTTGGACGACAAGATTTGGAGGGTGAGCGTTGGAGCAGGCAGAATGGGCGAGTTTGTGCAAAGAGTGTGTGTGTGTCGCAGACAAGAGTGTTTAGGCAGCAGACTGTCCAGGCGGAAGGTGGCATGTGGTCCTGCCTACCAACTAGCCCGTACGCGACCTAGCGTAGAATGCTGTGGTCCTCTGGGCAATAATCTCTTGCACCCCCTGCCTCTCGGTCCGCAGCAAGACAGGGGTGTCATGGTAGTAGTAGTAGTAGTAGTAGTATTGATTTTCGTCCGTGGACCTAAGTGTATCTTGTGTGCTACACTGGCCCCCTGGGGTGTCATGGTTGAAGTCCGAGGGGCAATAATCGGTAAATTCAGTACCACGGTTACAGTACAGTACTCCCGCGCTGCCGTTCAGCTCCAGAAGCAGCCTGTCACCGCACTGTCACGCCGCCCCAGTCGCTGCCACTACTTTTGCGTCTGCTTTGCACCCTATTTATTCAGGAACCCCGTCGGCGGATTTCTGACTAAATCGCCCAAACCTTCACCGCTGACCATGTCTACAAAACCGATTCGTGTGTGGCTCGCACGTGAGTCCACAGTGACCGAGCGAGCTTTCGTCCAGCTAATGAAAATGCATCAGCGCCTGGGCCAAATCCCTGGAAAGTGGTTCTTGTTCTGGAGGAATTGCAAATTCCCTACGAGATCAAGTCGATCAAGTTCCAGGACATCAAAACTAAGCCTTTGATCGACCTCAACCCTAACGGTCGAGTTCCCGGTGAGCCATGGTCGTCCGGAAAAGCCCAACATATGACCACGTCGACTGACTCTGTGAAGCCATCGAGGACCCCAACACCGGCCTAGTGCTGTGGGAAACCGGCGCTATAATCTTGTACCTTGTCGAGCAGTATGATGTAGTGAAGAAGCTTACGTATGGCTCTTTGCAAGAGAAGAGCCACGTCCAACAGTGGTTGATGTTCCAGGTCAGTGGTCAGGGACCGTACTATGGACAAGCAAGCTGGTAGGTCATGTCGACGTGTACCCTATACGAGTATCGGCCAGTCAGCTCACGCCGTGATAATCCAGGTTCCACGTGCTTCACAGCGAGAAGCTTCCCTCGGCTGTCAATCGCTACGTCGACGAGGTAAAACGTGTCTGCGGCGTGCTCGAGCAGGGATTGACGGACAAAAAATGGCTCGTAGGAGACAAGATGACGATTGCAGACCTGGCGTTTGTGCCCTGGAACGATCGACTGGATGTGGTCTTGATGTGCCCAGCAGAATCCAAATTCGACGGCTTCCCGCGAGTCAAGGCTTGGCATGAGAGCATGATCGCTCGGCCGTCCTGGAAGAAGGCTATGGACACCAGAGCGAAACTCATGGACGAACAGGGCCTGATGTGGAACGGAATGCCCAAAGATGTTTCCAACATGGAGGAATACCAGGCCAGGATCAGAGCAGAGAAGGACGCGAAGGCGGAGGCGAAGGCATCTACATAGTTCCACAACATGATTTTTTTGCTTGCGTTAGTTAGTTAGCATATTAAAATCCATCCTGTCTTTACGTGTATAGGGGCTCTGGTGAAGATCGAGCGGCACTCCTAATTGGCTAGAAAAAGCCAAAGCTTAGCAAAACGATTGGCTGTAATCCACTTTCCGGCACAGACCAAGTCGGAGGAACTGGAACTTTTCCCGAAATCTATAGTCACGTGATTTGGCGTACCTGCTCCAGGCAAAATAGCCTGCTGCAGGCGATAGAGCCCGCCGCAGGCGAGAGAGGGGTCTAGAGGATCGTATCGTGGTCGAGGGCAATGTCTGGCATGCACACGAGAGCTTCCTATAGCACCTGCATTCTTTGCTATCAATTTACACTGATGTCAGCCACTTCATCATATCGTGCAGAGGCGATTTTTCAATGGCCATCAGGGTTTGCACTACAAAGTATGCCTCCAAAACCATATGCAAGGTAATCGTACTGTATCGCACACGCTCCCATACCCACCAACTGGCAAGTTTCACTCGCAACCCAAACTCCCCAAAATGAAAGAGTTGAGAAACTCTAAATCGGGGACAAAACTACGCGACGTGCGTCAAGTACCGGTGCCCGAATCTCCCCCGCACACATACATACATATATCCAGGCCACCACCAAATGTCAATCCATGTCCAATTCCATATCCTTCACTACCTTGTAATCAATTACCCTTTTTGCCCCATACCCTCGACAACCCGTAATGGGGGCCGAAACCCCCCATGAGTACATCCTAGGCGGGAGCGCCACAGAATTGGACCGCATCCACGGCTTCCACGACTCGACCGTCGATCACATAGGTAAACTAGTACTTGCCCCTGTCGACTTCGCCGCATCGGGCGGTCGTAGGCTGCGCGTTTTGGACTCCGGTACTCCGGCAGGTAACTGAGTCCCCACGCCACCAGGTTGATTGAGGCGTGACTGACTCCGAGGTCGCTCCCTTGCTGCAATTCGCTGGCTCCAGGATCTACGGTATGAACAGGGCTCCCAGCAGAGTATATTGGGACGGACATTACGGAGTCGTTCTTTCCCTCTGCTTCTTCGCACGATACAGGGAACCAGGCTGTACAAGAAGGCGGGGACGCCGCAATCGTGTACAAGACGCAAGATGTTACACAGCCGTGGCCAGCGGAGTGGGCCGCCTCGTTCGACCTCGTGCATCAGCGCTTCGTGCTAGGCGCAGTGCGCAGAGAGCAGCTCGAAGACGTAGTCGCCAATCTGGTCGCGCTGGTTAAACCTGGAGGCTGGATCCAGCTTATGGAGTCGGATGTCGGTGTGCGTGTTATCAGTGAGGAAGACAACGCCGCAGCCGTGGTGTGGGGGCTGCTACGCAACATCTACCTCACCATGGGCGTTGAGCCGGACGTTGACGCGCACCTGCCAGCGTACTTTGCACGTGCGGGCCTAGTGGATGTGAGTGAGCAGAGGATTGTTGTGCCGATTGGGAAGCCCAGGGCGGATGCGGACATGGGTCGTAGGAGCGCTGAGACGGTGGCGCTCACGGCTCAACATCTAGCTATGGGGGCCAAACGTACGTTAGTCTGCTTCTTTTCTCCGAAGGTGACGTGAGCTGATTCCATGGCTTGACAGACGTGGGTGTTGCGGGGTTGGAAGAGCTAGATTTGTACAACCTTCCAAGTAAGGTGCTTTGTGATCTAGAAGAATATGGAGGGACATACTCTGTATACGTCATCATGGGCCGGAAACCCTGATTTGTACTGCAGGACATGCGAGGTTGGCCCGTATTCAAGTTTGGCTAAATGTAGAATTTTCGCTGCATGTTCGCGGCATGGTTACCAGGTATATCTGTGCAAAATTTTTGCGATATGCTTCGCTGTCAGGACCCTAATACAGGTTCTTAATGCTCAGTGCGTGTGTATTAATAATGAAATTTGTTTTCGCTAGTACATGGAAGCCTTGGGGTGTGGGTGCTGACTGGGAAACTGTGAAAGCCGCAAGTGGCTTCAGGCGACTTGATTCCAGTATCGAATAGGCCAATAAAGTAGATTGGATTTTGAGATAGTCCTCTCTACTGCCAGCCGTCTTTGAGATTGCTGCGACGGCGTAGTTCATCTCGAATTTCGTCTTGTGTCTCTTGGTAATTTGCGAGAAAAGTAAGATCCACGACAATCCACCCATCGTGACGTCCAAATTGGCGAAAATTATCTTGTCTACCGTATGGAGCACCTCGTTTTCCCTCAGCTTACCGCACTTTACTTCAATGTACATGTTAACAATTGCTGCATCTTCCTAAGCTAGTACACTTCGTATACATTCTTGTTAAAACCTTTCTAAATCTTTTGCAAACCTGATAGGAAGGTGTCAGGCAAAGGAGAACCTCGAAACTGTTCCTTAATTTATCTGCGCCTACAATTCTTTGCGTTACATTGCCAGGCCTTCTATTTGGCTTCACATCTGTGGAGTTAATTTTCCGTACAAGATATCGACAAGAATCCACAATGGGAGGAATTTCAAGTCCTCGACAGGATCTATGAGATGCCGTTCTAGACGAGGCTCCTGGTTGAGCTTCTCCAAGTACTCATTTGTGATGGTTTCAACCTGCGCAAGATAGGATGTTGCAATTTTTGCGTGAAGTAAGGGGCCGGTCCTGCTTTAACCTTTTAATACGGTTCACCCCTGATCAACCTAAGACATTTTCCGAGTAATTCTCCTATGAGCCTTCCAGAGTCATTATTCACGGCTTTAATATGCCTATCGGAACTGGAAAAGAGGTCTTGAATGTCTTCTGGAGCAATTAAGACTCTGGTATCATCAGCAGGGGTTCCCGTATGCATTCGAACGAGGTGCATCTCTGGCGTCGTGCCGCTCGATATCCTATACAATGATCCATGCTTCGCTCCCCACCTTTGACTATTTTTCTTGCCTTCTAGGAACTTCGCGACGTCTCCTTGTCCATTAGGCCATTGATAAGGGACTGTTGGGATTGAATGACCATCGATTTGTGATTTTATAGGGTACCGCCAGGTCAAATATCTCTATCGCGAAACATTTTATCTACAAGAAGACTGATGCTATCGCCCAGATCGACCTACGTAGATGACGTACCAGATGAAATCCAGTGGGATTTTGCGTATGCGACTATATATGGCCGTGAAAACACGGCTGCACAGAGTAGCATGTAAGTAAGAACCACGCCGGCAGTAAAATCCGTTTCATTGAAGACTGAATACATAAAGCTTTTCGAATGAGAGACTGCAAGAATGAAGCACAAGTATGCTAGGGAAAACCAATCACTGTCAGACTGTAATCATAGCTTCATCCCGACTGAGAATCACTCAATTCGGCCACCGAAGTGGCTATCTAAGGCTAGAGCTAAACACTACAGATTTGCAAGCTTGCTTTAGTCAATGACCGTATTATGAGCCCCTTTTGAGTACCTTTTGCACCGCAGGCCGTTCCGCCATACGTTCGCTCCAGGCTTAGATGTAAGGCCAATCCTTAATGTCAACACCAAGGAACATGAACATCCATGGCATGGCAAACGGGAAATACGAGAGGTCAGCGACAGTAGCGCGATCTGGTAAAGCAACGTAAAGCTGGTTGGGCTCCGAGAGGCGCTTGTTCATGATGTCCCATTGCTTCAGCACGTTTGAGTGTAGCCTTCCACAAATCAGCTATCTACTTTAGCGATGAGCGATGTGCGATAGGGATTACTTTTCGACAGCTTTCATGGGTGGCTCAGGCTTCTGCCGGTTCGGGAAAGCCTTGCAGAAAGTAAAGCCAGTACTTGGCCGTTGCACTGAAACGTTATTTTCGTGTTGTTGTGAATGGTTTTGAGGAGTGGTACCCTAAGCCGGCTGTCTCGTAGACTGTCCAAGACATCACAGCAGCCATTTCCCATGCAGTTCGACCGGTCCATGAAACTTCGCCGAATCTCTCTGCAAGGTATTGCAAACAGGCTGTACTCTCAAAAACGACAATATCTTGATTCGTTTCTGGTTCCCTCTCACGCAATGCAGGGACATAACGCTCAGGGTGAATGCTGTAATACCATTCATCTTTGGTATTGATGATAGAGAGGATATGTGCAATTTTTAGCTCTTCGGCTAGAATCAAAGGCTTAATGTAGTTGATGCTAGTTGGTTTGATTCGCTTGAAGTTCGATCAACATATGCGTTCAATAGAAAGGAATGTTCCCTGCCTTTGAGAATGTATAGAACGACACGCCCATCATATCCAAGATTACCATTCACCACCTCCCCGGAATGCTTTGACGAAGACATTGTTGAAGGCATGGTTTCTCTCTGACAAAGTAACTGTGGACTGTATATAATGCTGAGTATCTTGGCTCGCTCACTATGGTTCGGCTGCCGAGGCATGAAGACCGAAATTATGGCCGGCGCCTTGTGCGCTAACAAGAGCTGAGATTTCAACAAAGGTGCTCGAACGGGACGAAGATATGGTTTTCTCAAATTCACACCGTTGTCCGACTATCAGCGAACACGATGTGAAAAGGGCTAGAGGAGTTCTATTCTAATACCGAGACCGCAGAACACCGAATATCTGTTCAATCCAAGGACTCACAACGGAAAATGGAACCATTAACTCGTCTCCAAATCTGAAACGTAGAGTGAGATCGGCAGCCCAAGGTATAGATATCCAGAATGACGTAAGAACCCACATCCATCCGACCAATGTCTTTGTTGTTTCCAAACCACTCGTCTTCTTGATATCCAATTTTCGGAATATACAGTCTCAACGCTAAAGTCTGGTTACACTCGCCCTACACACCCTTTTTTCAACCACCCCCCCTTTACATAGATTTTTGAGTACAATACAGTGAATATTTATAATTAATACTTTGTCTGCTACCCTTAGGACTTAATTACAGCGCGTATTCTTCTTCCTATTGTGTTAATTAGGTTGTTAATCCACGCCTAATTAATGCGCCTCTACGCCTCCTGTGCGCACTCCTTAAAGTGCTCCTTTGCTTCTTCTAACAGGCCCTTCTTCTAAAGGTAAGGATAGAGCTTATAGATAGTCTGTTTTAGCTTCTACTAGAGGTGCT
>MU002211.1:0-29362 GCA_010093585.1 Melanomma pulvis-pyrius CBS 109.77
CACTACCTTAGGAGCAGCATCTACACCTGCTTCATGCTCTCTGAAAGTAGCTAGACTTAAATCTCATCAGGGTCACGTGTCGTTTCAATTCACCAGCTCTTACGCATGTTCAAGCTGCGGGGGTGTGTTAAGGCTCAGCTCACGTGCTTTGCTAATGGCTGCTATTCCCAGAAGGGCTTATTTTACTAGCTATTTTCTCAGGTTCTGTGAATCCTTGTTATTGCTTACTTATTTCATTATGGCCTATATATACTGTAGTTAGTCCCTCCTTAATACAATCAACTCAGTTCCACTACTCCGATTTGCCCTCAATTGCCTCTCCTTCTGCCCCCCAACATTTCTTTTACAACTAGAGCCAGGGTCTATCGACTATGTGTATCATAGCCTTTCTCTAAGTACTTTAAAAGACTTCCGTATATATCAGAGTGGAAATCGAGACAAATTAGGCCTCTCTGTCGCGCGGGCCAATCAGACGCGCTCGGATCAACTAGCGCCGTTCCGGGACCGCCGCTTCCTTCACGTTTAGGCCACTTTGCAATTCCTGCCTCCTCCAGGCTGCACCTGCAGCTCCTCACCAACACCACACTCACCACCATACACTCGTTGACCCTTCAACAACAGCCCACTATGGACGTCTTCTGGACTCTCCCGCCGGTTACGAGGTAAGCCATTGCGTCCCACGCTCAAACTACGTCCTCTACAGACGAGCAATATCTGATAGCTGATTCGCAGAACCATCACAGCTCTTGCCGTCGTTATCTCGGCTTTAGGCTACTCGGGCATGATTAACCTGTCATACTATGTCTTCTTGTCTGACTACATCTTCACCATTCGGCAGGTGCCGCAGGTGTGGCGGCTCTTCACGTCGTTTCTTATAACGAAACCGAAGTTTGCGATCTTGCTCGACCCATACTTTCTGTACCAGTATGGCAGCGGCTTAGAGCGGGAATCAACGCGGTTCTCGCAGCCCGGCGACTTCTTCGTCTATACCTTTTTCCTCTGCTCGGTCATACTTGTAAGTTCCTGTGCCGCGTTCCTTCGTACTTGCTCCAGTTGTTCCTTCCTGCCCTACAAAGCAAGCCACCTCGATATATCTGCTCGCCTAGCTTTCATGATAGCTAAAGCGATTCCTGGATTCGAGGAAGATTACCCTCGCACATTCGGCGCCCCGTCATTCGCAAAATAAATTAGGGGTTGCTGGGTGTGTGAGCATGGTGGGAATGCCAATTGAGAAAACTAAGCGGATCCTAATTTCGTGGTGTGGTGTTGGCTCCCTACATACCCCTTCTATCTATACTTATCATAATTTCGAGTTTTACTTCTGTTCGCTCGTAAGAGTTTCGCTGACCAGCTTCAAGGCAACCGCAGGCATTCTCCTCAAGCGCTACACATTTCTACAGGCACTTTCCCTTGCCTTCGCATACACATATGCTCAAGACAATCCCACGCGCCAGGTCTCGTTCTTCATAATTACGTTTGATGCGAAGTACTTGCCCTTCGGCATGCTTTTCATCACTTTCATCATCGACGGACCTGACGCTGCGCTCACACAAGCGACCGGCCTCGTAGCCGCTCACTTGTACGACTTCTTGACGCGTATCTGGCCAACGTTTGGTGGCGGAACAAACTACATTTTCACTCCTGTCACTGTGAAGCGATGGTTTGGCGGTAACGCTGGGTCTGTTCAACAGAGGGCGTATGGCACAGCTCGGCAAGGCCGAACTGCCGATAATGTGGCTGGTCTAAGATCTGCAGGTGCTGCAAGTGCTACCGGTCGTAGCACTGGGTTCGGCGGTCCAGGACAGAGGCTTGGCGAATAGAACAACATATGCTCGTGAGGACTGGAACGTTTTCTACGACCGTAGGCTTGGCATAGTTAAGGTTATTGCATATAAGTGGCGTTTGGATTGGAGGGACATGGACATGGTTGTCACTTGACGCAAAATATGTCAATTCTACAACAACGTTGTATATCACGTCTTTTTGTGTTATTCCCACTGAACCGTGCCGTCTTAACGTCTACTCCATTCGTTTCCCGTCACTCACACTTGATTCTCCGGCCCATCGGTCGTCCTCTCAGCGTGTCCCACAATCCCACCCCTACTCAAGTTAAATCGGTTTCCAATGACCCTACCTTTGGTCAAGGGCCCTTACACTTTCTTGCCAAGTTCCCCGACCTCGCCGTCAGGATTGAGGATTTTCCAATTTCCCCTGCGGAGGACAAAATTGAAGGGTTCTAGGAGTGTCAGTAGTAAATTGACTAAGCAACGGTGAGCGTGCTTTGCTCCTTGCGGAATTGCGTCTGTGAATTCATGCGCGCTGAGGGCGGAGGCGGAGGCGGAGGCGGGGAAGACAGTAATGGATTCAGTCCAGTCGGTCATGATCAGATTAGGAAAAGTGACCTTCAGAGATGACTGGCTGGGAGTTGAGTAGTTTTGCTCCGCGGCAAAAGTCGATAGAACGGTGTTATATACGAGTCACGAAGAAAGATTCAGGATGCTTTGAGAGTGGTGAGATGCCATGGTGAGGGTCATGCTGGAAGACATGCGTGATTCGTAGATGGGAATGCCGGGTAGCAGATTTGGGATATGGATCTGGACAAGGACACGGTAGCATTGGGGATGCGATAAGGAGTGTTGTATGAGGATTTAGGGGATTGATCGGTTGTCTTGGAGTGACTGCTATGCACGGGACTGTCGGTGATGAGAAGACAAGTGAAGGTTCGGCCCTTGGGGAGAAAATGTATCTGAGATGGTATAAAACTTTTTGTGGATTGATTCATTCCTCCGTTACTCCTGTACCCTTGCTTCGCGAGCAATCCAGTCTACCGCCTCTTCCCGGGTCCACTGCTCCTTACCTTGGGGAAGGCCAGTGGTAGCTTGAGCCTGGCCACTAAATGGCTCGCGGCCTCCGCCTTCGAAAGCTTCAGCTTCGTCCTCTCGGTCTCGGTGGGCGGGTATACTCTGCATCCGAGTTCGATGAAGTATTGTTTCATCCTGTACAGGTTTAGTCTTTGTTTATACAAGATGCGGTTATGAAATAGCGTACTCTTTCAGTTCAAGTTTCAGGTCTTCCCGAAGATCGCTCATATCAACTTCTAGGTTGTCGACGATGAGAGCGGCGGCGGCGATATGGGTCATGAGGTTGTCGATGTTCCAGCGTGGCAGGTCATTGTTCCTAGAGCGAATGATCAGTAGACTTCAAGGATATAAAGTAGGATAGAACCAACTCTGAAGAAAATGTCCGCCGAATGGAAGCAACAACGGCAGCGGGGACATCTTCGCCCATGGCGGATTGTAAGTCGTCCTTGAACGGGACCCTTTTCGGACCCTTGCCCTTCGACTTGAGCGCCGCGTTGAAGTTGATACACAGCGCTATGAATTTCAGAACCTTGAGCTTTTGGAACTCCTTGCTCTTGCACAGCTTGACGACACGCCTGGCAACGTATTTGCTAGTCACGTTGACGCCCTGACCCCGCTCCGATGCATCCACCCAGTCCTTGACGGGTATCAGGCTCAAGAGCTCTTTCCCGACAATTGTATCGGCCGAGTATACGTCTGCTGCGTATTCCGCGGCGATGTTGGCCTTGGGTCGGGGCTTTGCGCTATCCACGGCGATTTCGAGCTCTTTCTTGGAAGGCATAGCAGATACCGTGGTATTCATTCCCTGCAGCACAGCAGAAGATACCAACTCGTCCTTGACCGCGTCCGGATTGTCCGCGAGACCTCGGGAGATGGCGTTCTGTGTCATCTCCAGGAGAGCCTTCTTTGACCTCCTCGATCCAAATTCCGTCGCAAGAGCGTTTCTCTTCGCCATCATTGTGAGTTTTTGCGCAGCTTCGTGCCGCAGCTCATCCACCTCGCTTCGCAGTGTGGTCCGCACGGTGACTTTCTTCACTTCCACGAGCTGCAGCTTGCTGGTCGCAGGGTCGAAGACGCCAATGTAGTCTTTGAGGAGGCTGTTCGAGCTCCCGTCTTTCTCCTCTCGCGCAAGGTAATCGAGGCGGGGGTGTTCGGAGGACTGGAGGAGGAGCTCGGCGTGCTCTCCGTCAGGGAGGATCTTGCTTTTCGATTTGTAGGCTTTGAAGGATATTTTGGAAGACTGCTTTAGGCCGGGAGTCGACGCTGAAGAGCTATTAGTCTATGAAGGCCTCGAATGCGCGAGCACTTGTACATGTTCCGTACCTAGTACAGGCCCCACGACATTTTTGTTCTCGACGACTTCCACCCTCACGTTCCCGAACGACCGGGCGATTGCCGTCTTTTTGGCCGGGCGCCCAGCCCCATCGTCGTGTCTCTTCCGCTTCTTCTCTCCCATGTTGTCGGCCGTTCTGTGGTGGAGTCGTGAATGATTTGCGACTGGCCGACGTCCCAGATTTTTTCTTAGCGCGTCAATCTTGGCGCGCCACCCTTGGTGGCTAAACATTTCATGCGCGAATGACGTCGCGCCGTGGCACGCGTCGTTCCCCGTTTCTGCATCTTGATTGAACTTCACCTCATGTTGCATCTCTGTTCTTCAACTTCTTTCCACCGTTCGCTTTTCCTGTCTTCCTTGCTTTAGCCTCGACCTTTGCTTTCTCCCCCAGCATGTCGGGTATTCTCAACAGCCTTCAGGGCATCGCTGCAAGTCTGGCAACCACATTTCAGAATGTTCTCAACCGAGTCCTTTCGCCAGAGCAGAGGGAAGAAATATGGGCTAGACTACAACAATTCGCCATCAATAACCCCAAGCTAGCCGTACGTGTCTCGCTTTACTCGCTCCATCACATATCACTCTCCCGTGCTAACGAAACATGCCGTAGGCATTTCTTCTAACCCAAATCGCGCTGACTGGATTTCCTCTCTTCCTGTTCATCACGTTTACCGTTACGGTATTCCTCTTTGCGCTCATCGCCGCTCTCTTAATTGGCGTACTCGTAGCCGTTCTCTTCACAGTTTTCATGGTTGGCGTCGCGCTCCTCGTCATCCTCCCCACTATATTCATCACCACATTCTCAGCGACCTTTTTATTCCTGTGGGGCCTCGGCGGGTACTACATCTTGAAGTGGCTCAACCATGGGAAAGTTCCCGCGCCGGACGGCACCGCTATCGGGGACAAGCTCAACAGTCTAACTGGCGGGCGCATGGGTTGGCTGATGGACGGGACCCGGAAGAAGGCCGAAGATGCCAGTACGGGCGTCGATCAGACCCCGAAGATACATGGAAGTGAGCGGAACGGAAACGCGACGAAGGAAAAGAAGAGAGACCAAAATGGCAGTGCAAAGAAAGAGAAGGAGAGCGAAGACGGGGATGCGCCTGATGTGGGTAAAGCTGCAAGTACTGCCAAAGAGACGGCTTCTAAACAGAGCGAGGGCTTGCAGAAACGCCCGGCGAAGCTCACCGGAAGTGCGACCAACGGGACAGGAACGACGAAGAGTGCTGTTAATGGTGCTACGGGTTAGGCAAGGAATATTGCTGACAAGACTGTGGAAAAGCGATGGAGGCTTAATGATCACGCCGTAAATGATGAGATGCTGGTCCTAAAAGGTTGTTGATGTGTCTTACTACTTGTATATTTTCGGAGCTTTTCAACGCAGGGCGTGATATATCGGCAGCATACATAGCAAGAGCAAAGCGTATCGAGTGCGTTTGAAACATGGAATTGGTGTGTTAGCTTTTGTTATAGCTCCACTACATTTCCAGAATTGTCAGAGTAGGCTGTTGTACTTTCAACGACGTTGCAAAATCGCATAATAAAAGATTCCCACCCCCTTCCCCTTCTTCCCACTCACAGCTCTATTAAAATGACCAAAATCTCACAAGCGTACTCTCATGTGGCGCTTGGTCGCGGCATCGAAGAGTGCAATTCCTCATGTGGGTCCTGGGTAAAATATTTGTTTTTGTAGCTTTTAGTTCCAAATTCCGTCTATCAACCTCTTCTACATCTTCACTGTTACAGTTCGATGAAAGATAACCTAAAAATTGGAACAACAATGCCATATGTGCTTCTGGGTTCCTGAAGCACCATAATGACATCCGAATCTGTGTTTTGGATTGTAACTTGCGATATATCATTGTATCACCAACGGGTGGGAATTTTAAAGATTGCTCAAGCTCTTCATGCTTTTGTGGTCTGCGCTGTGTAAAATGAAAGCTAAACGTTGATGTGGCATGGATCAAAAATTATGGCTATCTCTTATTAATGGTCGTTGGAAACCTTAAAAGATGCATGGAGCATGTTCATGCTCTTTGTAGTCTGCCAAAGTGAGCCTGTATTGGAATTAAAAGAGACTCTGTTCATGACTAGCCGTCGGTGCCTTCAAATAGATGCCTTCATTGCCGATGCAACTTGCGAGGCTTGAATCCTATACAATAAAGATGGTATCATTGATGGGCGATTGTGTAAATGAAAGAAAAATATATTACACTTGAAATCCTCAACCAAGGCTGCCAAAATCTGGCTTCATGTCTGAATTTCGAGCATTACACGAAATTCAGAACTTTGTACGCATCTCTGGGATTTCGCGATTGCGCTTCTACCACCTACTCCACCTTTCCTTTCCTGAAAAGTTATTTTCCAGTGGGGACTCGATAGATGCGCTTCACTTCTTAATTTCTCGAACTGAAAAACAAATCCCACGTATAAAATGTCGTCAAGAATTTTTCCTGGACTAGTAAAGGATGAAATAAGCACATTATGCACAGATTTGTAATTTTCAAATCCGAGAATGATGACTACATGATTTTTGGAGGACAGGATTTCGCGAATATATTAAAATAGACAAAAGCAAACTGATGAGAACGACAAAAACTACGCTCAAAGAAATCCAAGTCATGGAACATAGGTAGAAAAACCGACTGCTTATGAATTAATAGTATTGTGTTCATCTCTGATTTGGGAGCAAAGAATCCAAAAAATGACGGCCAGAAAATGCATGTGCCTCTCTGGACCGCAAGAGTCCAATATTGCCTGTTTAAACCAACCTCCTTAATCCGTTTACCCATGAAAGAGACTGAGAGCGTCTAAACCCTAGCCAAGAAGTACTATGTTTCTCGAAGAAGTGGGATGCCTAGAAGAGTATAGCCCCTCCAAATAATGGAAGTAGCAAAAAATAGGAAAAATCTCCATTGATGGTCTCTGGGAATAGATTCTAAGATGATAGTCCTGTGTATGATTTTGTGACACAAATTTTCGATACAACGGGATTCCGTCTTGGAGATCGAAGCTTACAAATTTAACAGGCTTCAAAAACATGACTACGTGAGTTTCTATGGTGCAGTGAGACGTTCCACAGGATAAGAGCAGCATATTTCTAGAAATCTCAGTAGACATTATCTGTATAAATGATCACGAACCAGAAATATGGATATCCACTAAGAGTCGATTCTTGCCTAGGTGGCAGGACAGATTCTCCTTCTATTAACGACATTCAAGGGTCAAGCTGCTAGTGCTCATGAACTTAACTCGGAGACTTAAGCTGTCAGGACACGAGAAAATGTCTGGACATGAAGACGTTTCGAAAAGTATGAAGGGAATAGAGGAGTGTTGGTACATGGGTGACGGTGATAGTCATCTTATCGTTGGTTCACTTCATAGCGATATCTAACCTTGACAACGTGTCGCGTACTTGTAAAATACTGAAGAGGCAGTTGATAATTGTTCGTAAGACTGTCCGCATGCGAAAATGCAGAATAGAAAATGGCCTTGGTATAATGAGGTTGGTGAATCGGACATTGTATTTCTTTGCCTTGAGAACAGTATGGATGAATGAGATTTCAGTCAACGGCACAAAAATTAGGGGAATGAAGTTGTCGAAAAAGACGAAGGACAGATACATTGACACGGGGCCCTAAATATGAGCTCGAGTTGCTATCTGGGCATGTACCGCAAGGGAAAACGCTAGTTGCTATTCAAAGAATATATATTCAACTACCGGGTTGCATTATACCTTGCTCAATATCAACAATCAGTCAATACAGGTAAATCAGAGATGAGGACTCACATTCCGGCTCTTGCTGTACTGTTTATACATGGCTGCTTCGAATTCTCGTTGCAATACCGCAATTTTGGCATCGCCTGTGGGAAGGACCTGACATGAAAATATACCACAGAGTCCCGTTTTTCGGTCACAGAACTAGATCAAGTCAGTGAGAGCATTTCATCGCAGAGGCATTCTCAGATCGACAACTTACCCAGATTAGATTTGGCAGGCCGCCCCAGATCATAGTCCCCTCTCTTTTCCCATCCGCATCGTCCCCACAGAGCAAAATGCCCCCCAGTCCCCAGTCCTTCTTGACGCCCTGCGGTACTCCACCCATCGCATTGTTCGCCATCGGATCGCTTAGAATCATACTCATCATCGCAATTCCTCCTTCACTCAATTGTGGCGAGAAGAACAACTCAAGCGTCTCCTTCTTTAGAATCTTCTCATTCTCATCGCAGGTCAGCAACGCCTGCAACACCTTGATGTACTCCTCCGGCGAGGTGAAAATACCCTGTCCACCCATACAATCCGTGACCTCGTCTTTATTCCCATCCTGGTACGGGTGTCGTGCATCGGTGCTCCTCATTTTGCCCGTCGTTTCGTCCCGCACACTCATATCCACGAATCGGACTTTCAGGTCCGGGCGCCTTCCCAGGTTGAAAGTCATATCTTTAATGCCCAATGGCTCCCACAGATTCTCTTTCATAAACTCCTCCAGCGTCTTCTTAGTAGCACGCTCAATAAGCAAGCCCGCGTAGTCAATACTCGCGCCATATATCCACGCCGTTCCTGGCTCGAAAACAAGTGGGCAACTGAACCGCTCGAGTAGTTTTCCAGACGCACCGGAGTCATGCCCGTGGTACTTCGACCAAGCGGCTGCTAGCGGGTGCATCGCATCGTAGGTCAGTCCGCTGGAGTGGCAGAGCAGCAAGCGGAGGGTGATGGGGTTTTTGTGCGGTGTCTCGATCGGTTTGCCGTCGGCTGAGAACCCGGTAATAATGGGGAAGTCTTTCAATTCCGGGATGTGCTTGTATACGGGTTCATCCAGGGAGAGCACACCGCGCTCAACGAGCTGCATGGCGCAGATCGAAGTCATGAGTTTGGTGCACGACGCGACCCACATTATGGAGGACGGCGTGAGGGGGGATCGATCACCACCTTCACGCACAGAGCGCTTTCCAAAGGATTTGGAGTACGCGAAGGAGCCTTGTAGGGTCAGTTGGATGGGTTGAGGAGAGGGAGGGAAAGATTACCATCGCGGTTCACGGCTTGGAGAACCGCACCTGGAATCTCGTTCTCTGCAATTGCGGTCTCAATGAGCTGTTCGAAGTCGGCCATGGTGACGATGGATTCGGTTGGAGGTTTCAAGGCTATGATGAATTCTTCCCGTTATCTACGCAATCAACGATTGTGAGAGGGTTTTTCCCGTTGTGGTTGAGTGCTTTCATTAATATCGGATACCAGGTCTGCTTAAGTATTGCAGCCAAGCGATCAAACCACGTCGTTCCTATCACAGGTACCCTTGTAGATTGTAAGCCCTAGAATGCAGCTATCGTAGCAGGCTCCCGAATTTATTGGGTTATGGACACATCTCGTCCCCATGTGGCACAGTTATAGCTGCCTACGTACTGCCTCGGTTGTTTCGAGGTCCACTCCATTTTCAAGGTTGTAACCGAATTCGGTAGATGTGGGACTACGTTCAACATAACGGTCCACAGTATTCAGTGTGAATTTTCCCTAACGACCGTTGGGAAACTTACTAGGAGGTGGTGATTTTTAGCTCGTAGCATGCTTCGGAAACTTGAGCACCCTGTAAGCATGCACTTCATCCTTAAGCACCGCAGGTGAGATTCTGGAGGCTAAGACACCGTTTTGGCTAGTGTAGTCAGACTGACTTCAACAAAATGAACACCGGAACGCGATAATTCCGGGTCCCAAGTAGAAGTAACAAACGTGGCAAAATTGTAGTTGGATTTTGTATGAGTGCTAGGCCGGAAGTTGAATCGTCCCCACGACGTCGAGCCGAACACCTTAAGTACTTGACCAAACAACAATAGCCATACCACCATGAGCCTATGGAAGAGACCTTCCGGACTTTTTCACAAGACCCCTTCCCCTCATAGCTTCCACTTCTTAAACCAGTCTAGAATCACCCTCGTCGCCTCCGCCTCCTCGCAAGTCGTCAACTGCGTATCGCCATTTGGGAATGTACTCGGCCAATCATGATACAAATTGCTGACTTTGTAGTGCACAACCGTATCGTCCCAGCTGTACCTCGTGACTCGCTTCGCTTTACTACATAGGGAAGTCGTGATATTGGCGTTTGCATCGAACCCATTGCGCGTTGCCCATGCATCAACCCACTTGGGGATATTGGTGCTATTTGCGTTTTTACGCGTATTTAGACCACCTTCGTAGAGAATCGTGTCATCTTTTAGTCCGTGGAATTCCAGGATCGGGATGATGCTGCGAGTAGAAGTCGGTTTGCAAGGGGGCAGTTCACTGGTGTCAGCGTCGAGATAAAATGCCCCCGATACAGGTGCAAAGGCTGCAATTCTTTTGGTGGCGGTGGGATCGCAGGCAAGGAGACCTGTGAAGCCTCCACCGTTAGACTTTCCTGCTGCGTAGATCTGGGTCGGGTCGATGCAGTAGGTGGAGAGAATTTCGTCCAGGAGTTCGACGGTGAAGGTCACGTCGTTTATGGACGGAGGCGAGTCGGGGTCGCCTTGCCATTGCTTAGTTCCTTCGCTCTATGATATATATCAGTCACTTTTTTCTGTGAATTGGATTGAAGCACATACCGAGACACCTTCAGGGTAGACAGCTATCCCTTCAAAGCCATATGAGGCATTTGAGAACTGGGAAAGCTTCTCCTGGAACTTCATGTCTTTGCCCCGACCATGAAAAGAGAGTATCAAAGGTACCGGAACAGCTTTGTCGTAAGACTTTGGCACATGGATTCGGTACTTCCGAGGCGTGTGTCCACTCTTGCTGGTGATAGTTAAGTTTTTGGATTTGCCCAGTTCGATGTCTCCTGGTATGGATTTTTGGCATCCATCGCTTTGTTGGAGTGTCAGAGTTGCGAGAGAGAGGAGAGTAGAGACGAGGAAGGTAGGAGTCCTCATTTTAAAGAGAAATTGGACTTGGTGGAGATCCCGAGCAAGATGTATACAGTGTACAGGCGTTGTAGAGGAGAATTGTGCGAGGTTCTTCTCGATGGAAAAAATACTAAGAGTTGAAGGCCTTTATATATAGAGTAAATTCAACTCTGTGATTCGAGTGTCCGTAAAAGAATCCAAACCTACGCACGTAAAAGGAGCTTGTCAATAATCCTTCGCGAGCTGAAAATTCGGCAGTGAGCTGAGCCTACCTGAAATACACGTAATCTCTTCTTCGACAGCCTTCAATCTGCGATATTCGGGTCCCGTACGCACGTATAGAGCAACTATGTTACACAAAAGCCTTCCGCGGCCGTTGAGCGAGCAAAGGCTATATTGTTTGTCGATGGACTGAGAGCTTACAGTATATACAAGAAAGTGATATAAACTTAAGTAAAGGTCAGGGAGGCCGTGATGAGCAATGAACTCAGTTTTGATTCCTTTGATATGATCAATTAGCTCTACAACGAAGTCGTAATTCTAGAGATGGAGAGATGTATAGATACGAACTGCATTGTCCTGGGGGATCACTCGCTAATGTATAAGATGAGGTTTGTGGCTTAGGAGATTGGATCGGACCTTTAATTCACCCCCTAGCTCACTAAGCTTTAGGCTAATCTAATATTGGTATAAAGCTCGGCATCCAACCACCGCTAAATGTTGTCATGTAACCTCGCCCACTCTGACGACTCCCGTTAATTCTACGTCGATCCATCATGTGGTTTTCTTGCGGGGAACTCGGAATTCCGGCATCGAAATTCACGTCATCTTTATTTTGGTTTCGAAATCTCCACCGGGATCCAACGTCAGCAAAAGCCGTGCGGTCTTCGTTTGGAGTACATTTTTATGATGATTTCTCTATATTTACTCTAGAATTGCATGTCTGTGCTGACATTCACCATTCGGACCTCTGAAGCAACTAGTCCTTTGCGGATCAATCGAGCGATTCTGAAGACATGTAGTATGGTTCGCCGACGATACTTAACGATGTAATCTTGAGCCACTCTGCGCACTCCCATTGCCACTACCACTGACGCCATTACCGTCGCTTTGAACATCGTCTGCATCGTAAATGATGGGCGTGCCGTCATGGCTGGAACTCAAGTTAGTGAATTTGAGCAACTCTGCGAATGATTTACGTGCCGCCAAATGATCTCACAATTGGTCCTCGACAGACTTTTCAAGCCCCAGAGAATAACTAGCGCATCATCCGAGAGTCCTTGCAGGTCCGGATCGGTTTTGTAGCTCTCTTCATGGCGGACAATGTCGGCTAATCCTTTAACCTTCGTTGCGTGGTCTTCAAGCTCTGGCTCTGGAGGGCCTTGATGCGTGCGCCAGTTCTCTGGATCGGCGCGTTCGACTTCCTCGGCGATAGCGCGCACTTGGTGGATGTTGAGTTTCCCCATGTGCTTAATCGCTGATTGCTATTATTAGACAAGTTCGGCCTGGAGCATGAAGAGGGAAAACAAACTGCCAATATTGCAATCGAATTTGTGACGTTCAAGCTCGCCACAGTCCATACAGTGAAATGGCTCGACTAATAAAGGACAGTTCATATCAATTGCCATCTCGTGCATGGGAACAGAGACATCCAACGGATCAGCCAAATTAGTCAACGCGCGATCACCGTCAATAATAATGTCCGATTGCTCGTGTAGATGTGGAATCTCTCCAGTGGCTGTAGGTAATTCTAGATGATGCGTAGAGCCGTGCCTGTCCTTGTTTGCCGGTGAGAGCACATCGAATGAAAATAATTCGTCATTGTCTAGTGATGTATCCGATCCTTCCACGAGTTTAGTGGGATACTCAGCGATTGGATTGGTGAGTGGTGCATGAATTATTGATGCATCTTGTCCTTCTACATGTTTGTCTGGAGGTTCTGCGGTGACCGATGCAGCGTCCATCATTTCATCTAGCCACTCCCCAAACCCGGCTGGGAATTTCGGGACTGGGACGATGAGCGGTGGTGCGGGCGTCTGCGGTCCGCTATGAACATTTCCCTTGAAGCTGGCCAGGTAACTATTGAGAGACTTCTCTTTATTTAGGGCGGGAACTATAGGAGTTTCAGGTACCAGCACCGGTATTGAGCCCTCCTTTCCTTGCTCGGATGTGACTCCGTGGGTATTTGTATACTTTACTACAGACCCTTCATGTAGGGTTGCTTCGCGAGCCGTTTTCGTCAAATGATTGAACGCATTGCTATCATGGAATGTCTCCGTATATGGGATAGAAATTCCAGGAGTGCCAAGTGAAGATCCTGAGGTAATCGCCTTAATTTGATTGAGCGCGTTTCCGGATGTTGCAAGCTGAACATCGGAAGAGGCGAAAGATGGAGATCGTGCGGGCTGGGCGATGGCAGAGGTGGACGACGGAGCATTGCTGCTATATCCAGGTGACTGAGGAATACCTTGCACTGGCTTATACGCATATGGTGAAAAGTATGGCGTACGAAGAGAGTTTCCAGAGTTTCCGTCAGTAGAGCATAGGGCGCTCGGTAAACGCCGCCGCTGGTGAGCTGCGATTTTACCGTATGTCTGAGCCGGGCTTATGGGGAGATTCGAGATATCTGAAAGGGTCAAGGAGTTGTTATGAAAACTAGCCGTTGGCTTTGTAGAGACCTGGATAGGAGCTGTGTGATTCGATGACGCTCCTTGGGCCACTGGCCTGGCATCATCCGATCCAGAAGTCGATCCCGTCAGTCGAGGGGTGCGACCACCGTGTGGTGAAGCAACCCGACTTGGTGAACTACCTGACTCGGCGCTTTCCTCGGATTCCGAAGGAGCTGAAGATGTTGAGCTGCGCTTAGGGTGTTGGAAAACTTTGGTGGAGCCTTCCTGAGGAGCAGCTGGAACACTAGTTTCGGCCTGGCCAGCTGACTGCGTTGTGAATGGGATCTTCTCGCTGTGCTTATTCTTCCGATAGGAAAGTAGACTTCCCAAGCTGTCCACGGTATACACGGGAGTTTCATATTTGAACGACGCAGGTAGCCCTAACATTATGCGTTCCTCTAAGATGACCTCAAGGTGATGTTTCGCAGTGCCTCTCCGGGGAATCTGGTAAGCGTCTGATCGTCCAGGGACCCACCGAAGTTCGATAGTATTGGTAGGACCATCTCCACGGTCCTCAGCGAACAGGACAGACTCTGGGTCTTTGAAGCCTAGACTGTATGCAATTGCGGCATCTGAATCGGTCTGGAAGCGCCAGAAGCCATTTATGAGGTGGTATTCGTCGACTTGTCGAATCAAGTGATGAAACTCGCCGCCTTTGGTGGCGACTCCCGTGTAGGCACTGTAGTACGGTGTGCGGGGAGTTGCATACGACGCCATTTGGGCGATATCGATAGCGTGTTCAGGGAGGGTGAGAGAAGTGGGTTTAGACTGCGGAGTTGAGAGCAACGGCCGACCAAGAAACAGTAGAGAGAGGAAACCTTGATGACAGAGCAACAAGGAAAGCGAAAGATATACTTGCCCTCTGAGTGCTACGCGGTAAGGAATAGAAGGAGCGGCCTAGTAACAGACGGCGTATAGCTGCTAGAGACAGCGTGCGTCTTCACTAGCGGTGTGCAAGATCCTACCTGAATCCTTTCGTACTTTCTACGACATGGTCAAACGCGCTCCTCTTTGGAGAGATTTGTGTGTGTGTGTGTGGAAAGGAAGTTCAAAACAATCGCCCATAGCGCGTTGAGAGCGCGTCGTTTTTCGCCTCTCTAGCGCCACGCTAAATTTTAAGCTTAAATACCTGAACCCTCACCTCGTCTTCGCGTCTTCCGGGTTATCCAGGATCTATAGTATTTGTTACTAGGTCTGAGGGTTCGATTTCGAATCATTTCTAGTAGGTCTAGTAGGAAGCCAATATCATGAAGCTCTACTGTTGTTCTGTTTGTCCTATCAGCTCCGCCGTGTTCACGCTCTCCGAGTATGCCTCTCCTCCTCTTACACTCTTGCCAGAATATTGTCCTCTTAGTCCCGTTCGAAGGTTCCCTTAGTATTGCAATAGTATATGAGCTGAATTAGTAAGTGACTCGACGAAAGCATAGAGGAGGGAGACGTGGAACTTCGTGTCTCTCTACCTCGGCATTACCATGACGACAGAAGCCGCGGCATTAACAGATCGAAATAGCAGGAATCGAGACAAGAAAGGTATTCCAAGCTATCTAACTCGCTCCATCCTTCGCGGATTGACTTCCGAGGGCCCCATTGCCCCACATTGTGGAGATTCCTCCCGAATGCGGGGAAGTTTGATGATTAGGGTTAGGGATTCTCGACACAATGGAAACCGGCGCTGCATTTCAGAGCCATTCCTTACAGAAATACGAGGACACTATGCACTGCCGAAAACATCCTTCTGGAGATAGAAATGCCGCAGCGTTCAATACGCCAATGAGAATCTTCTTTGCTAGAGTAGCTTAAGCATATCTTCCAGGTTCCCCGCTGCCGAGCTTTTGTATGCAGAAGATAGGCCTATCCATGTTAATGAGTGGTGTCTGGGGTATAATATATTGAGTAGAAGCTCCGCCATCTGTCACTCTTACTATATCACCCTCAATTCCGTGCCTATCCCAATTCCTTAATACACTTTCTTTATATTCCTGGTATCTTGATCTCCATACCAACACTCAATATGCCGGGCGTCCTCCTCCAAAACACTCCATTCGAAACCATCTCCGTCAATGAACTACACCCCAGCTATGGCGCCGAAATCATCGGAGCCGACTTCGCCAACATGTCCGACACGCAACTCAAGGAGATCAAATCTGCCATGGCCAAAGTATCCCTCCCTCCTACTCTCTACCGCCCCAGACTAACTCTTCCCCAGTACGGCGTCCTCGTCTTCCGCAACACCGCTATGGACGACGACCAGCATGTCTCTTTCTCCGCCAAACTCGGCGAACTAGACAACGTCAAGCGATATCTAACTGGCGGCCGCAAGCTGCGCTACAAACATTTCGAGCTTTTCGATGCCGGCAACGTCGACGAAGACGGCAACGTCATCCATCCTGACTCCCCACGCGCTCACTACAACAAAGGCAACGGCCTCTTCCACGTCGATTCGTCATTCAACCCGCGCCGAGCAAGCTGGTCGCTCTTGCGCGCCACGAAACTCCCGCCTCGAGGTACAGGCGGGAACACGGAGTTTGCAGACAGCCGCACGGCGTGGGATGAGCTCGACGAAGGGCTGAAGAAAGAGCTGGAGGACAAGGATTACATCGGCGCGCACACGCTTCTACACTCGCGCAAGCAAGGCTCGCCAGCTTACTTCGCGGACCTGGATCCCACATCCCAGCCCATGACCCTGCACAAGCTGGTGCAGACCCACGAGCCGTCGGGCCGCAAGAATCTGTACATCGCGGCGCACTGCCACCACCTCGAGACGGAGGACGGGCCTATTCCTGAAGCGGAGTCTGCTGCGCTGCTTAAGAAGTTGATGGGGCATGTTACTCAGCCCAAGTACGTGATGAGCGTGGAGTGGCTCAACGAGGGGGATATGGTCGCGTGGGATAATACGTGTGTGATGCATAGGGCGACTGGAGGTAGCTTTGCTGGAAAGTATGTGCGCGATGTGAGGAGGACGACGGTGCATGATGATAGTTCGACGGCTTGGGGGCTGAATCGAGGTAAGGAAGCTAGGGGGTTCGACCTGCAGAAAGTTATGGGAGAGGGCAAAGTCGAGGATGCACCGGTTGTGGAGACAAAGGCATGATCTTAGTATTTTGGTATGGCTAGCATTGACGATGATACGTGTGAGTAGCAGATAGAATGGCACTTCGTAGAGTTGAAATAATCCTTTTAATTCGAGCTGAAATTAAATGATAAGCGTTCTGGTAGTCTTAGAATCCTCCTGCTGGGGCAGTAAAATACTCCTGTATCTCTCCTAGCGAAGGTTTCTGGGTATAGCAAAAAGGTCTGTCTGGCAGATACAGTAGGGCCTGGTAGAGCGCAGCCAATCCTTTTGTCTATCAGTTGAGACTGCTTGATTATTTCCTCATATGATACGGGAAAGCTTGGGACCTACTCCATGTTGCCACCTCACCAAAAACATGAGGTCCACGCATAAAAGGTTCTCTGGAAGATACAAGAGGTCTCAGTAGATATCCTTGGATTGTATTGGTCTCAAGCTCAATTTGCTTGATTGTCTCGTTAGGTTCTAAAATGGTTTCCTAACAGAGCTGAGAGTTACTGATATGAGTATCCCGCATCACGATTCGCAATAGTAGGACGGGATTCAGAGTATGAAGAAGTTTTATAAGCTATCCGTCGGTACTAGCTACTATAGTAGCTACCTATAACCAAAGAGAGAAAGTTTTATAAGCTATCTGTCGGCACAAGCTGACATACTAGCTACCTGTACCCAAAGAGAGAATCCACGAAGCTCCAAGTCAATCACCGAAGACACCAATCGATTAGCGCCTCTTTCCCGCACGGAAAGCACGCTTGGCCTTCTCGATTGCATCACGCTGTCGCTGCGCTCCGTATGACAGGGCAGGCGTATTCATAGAACTAGCCGCGGCCATATTCGCGGTCACAAGAGTAGCCTTCTCGAAGTCGCTCAACGAGTTGAAAGGGAGGGTCTGGAGTATGTGAAGCGGGCGCGGCACAGTGATCGGCAGCTGGCGTGGGTTGACTTGCTGAGCGGCCATAGGGCTGGTTTGGTGAGCGGCCATAGGGCTGGCTTGGTGAGCGGCCATAGGGCTGAATTGCTGAGCGGCCATAGGGCTGGCTTGATGAGCGGCCATAGGGCTGAATTGTTGAGCGGCCATAGGGCTGGCTTGGTGAGAGGCCATAGGGCTGAATTGTTGAGCGGCCATAGGGCTGGCTTGGTGAGCGGCCATAGGACTGAATTGTTGAGCGGAAATAGGGCTGAATTGCTGAGCGGCAATAGAGCTAGCTTGCTGAGCGGCAACAGACTGCAGGCGTTGCGCGAAGAGTTGCTGGAACTCTGAGCTGCAGAGGTTGAACTGAATCATTCGTTCTTGCTCGTCCGGGCTGCGAATGAACTGATTGAGACGGTCTTGCTGAGCTGGCGATGAGCCATATCTCTCATAGAACGCCTGCTGAACAGCTGGCGACGCGTTGAACGCCTGCACCATCTGCTGGAGATGAAATCTCTCGATCGGAAAGTCTGAGAGGACGTCGATGCGTGGCGCACTCGGAGTCTGAGGAGTCGCATGCGGTTGCTGGACTGGAGAAGAGCCGGAGTTCTGACGCTGGGCCTGGGCCAGTCGAGTAGCTGCGGAGAGAGTATGGAAAGTTGAGCGCGGTCGCTTAGCTGGCTGCGAAGAAGAAGAAGACTCTGGGCCTCCGCTAGCAGTGCGCTTCTGTGATGCAGACGACTTCGGAGTCTGGGCCTTTCGTGGCTTCGATGGCTTCCGCGGGACCTTGGGGGCAGCCTTCTTGCGCGGTGCCGTCTGCTGAGTCTGCGGCGATGGCATCATGCCAATGTTGATGATGTCGATGTCGGTACTGGAACTCTTGCGACTGGCGGTGGTTTTGCGAGGTTTTGGGCCGCGCGATGGCAGCTCGCTCTGGGTTTGGAGGGTGGGTGAGACATTTTTAGCAGTGTGAGGCTGATACACACGAGCGCTGGCGTTGTCCATATAATCAATGGTCGGGAGAATAGCACCATTACGGAGCGCAACCATGACACTGGTCAAGCCCTCGGAGATGGGGCTGAAACCATACTGGTCGAAATAGGAGGGGGCCACTTGGTAAGGTAATGTCGACACTTGCTGCTCGGTGAGAGTGTCGCGAACTGGCTCAGGCGAGTAATGCAGGGTGTTGCTGATGTATTGGTCGAACTCGTCGCTGATGGTGCTTGAGCGAGGAGTCTCATAGACCGAAGGCGATAGTTGCTGGTCGGCAGGAGTGCCACTGGCTGGCTCAGACGTCTGGCTCATAGTCGCGCCACTGGGCTGACCGAACGTGTTGTCGGAGGTGTAGAAGCGAAGCGCATCCTCGAACGACGGCAAGCCCAAGTTGCTAGATGCTTCGTGAGACGTGTCCAGGTTCATCGTGAGGTCGCCTCCGCTGAAGGATCTGTTGTCATTGCCGTCGTTGAGCGCCATGTCATACATCGAGGTCATGTCTGCGATCATATCGCCAGCGGTATTGTAGTTGTCAGCAGCGTTGGCGCTGTCAAACGAGGTGTCGCTGCTAAGATTGAAAGCCGGAGGGGTCGACGAGTATTCATGGTCCGCATTGAGTGAGTCCATGTTGAGTGAGAAGCCGTCGCTGCCATCAGCGTCGGCAGGGTACTGCATGCTGACGGAGTCGATGTTGAAGAGACTCTCTTGAGTATCACCCAGGTGAAAGTCGGACGGGGTTGTGGTGTTGTCGAAGTTCTCTTGACCATTGCCTGAGTGAAAGTCGGATTGAGATGTCGGCATCGACACGAAGTCATCTACCTCGAAGTCGGTACCGAAACCACCGCCAAAGAAAGATGGCTCGGTCATGTTCAGATCATCGAACGTAAGTGGACGTGAGGATTGCGGCGAACCCATGTTGGGAAGCTCGCGAATGGGATTGGATCGAAGGTTTGAGTATGAGACTGAATTGTTTGCTTGAGAGAGAGATTTCGAAGTAGTTGTTCGGGGGAGCGTTGTAGACCTGGAGAGACTGATTTAACTGAAATTTTTGAGGGAGGCTGGACTAGCGTGGTACAAGCGAGGCCTCGAGGCCGTGCATTCACCGGTGGACCGTGTCTTCACCTTCACAACCCTCCTTCTTGGCACGGCGACCACCCTTCTGACGCGCTCTTGTCTAAGGGAGAAACCTCACAGATGTCGTAGGATCCTGCTGTATCGTTTTCTTGGTCCCAAAACATGTGTCAATTGGTATCCTTGAGGAGTTTTATGGTAGAATAGATTCGTCTATACAGGTGAGAGAGCTTGGCTCTTTTGCCGTGACATCATCTTTACCTCGAAGCGAGGAGTGGAGAACACGAATGATAATTTTGATATCCTTCTCATCTGTAGTGAATGCGTTAGTCGACCAAGTGTTGTATGCTTGGAGGGGGGAGCCTTCAATTATCATGGTGACTTGAAGATTGAGCGAGCCCCAACCCTCTCGCGGCATCCTGAGTAGTTATAGACTTGAACTCACAATTCTAAGTTCTGTACAAGGTCATTTCCCTATAACATTTCGGTGCCGGAATCCAGTCATGTGTTCAGGCACTCACCGAACCTTGGAATTTTCGAACCCACTCCTTTCTGTGCGTATGAGTTAGCCAGATATAGTAGTCTTCCAAGTTATTTGTTCCTCGCATACCTGATAGTACAATAGTATTGGCCCCAGGTCTGTTCGTCCAGAGAAACACTGTCGTTAATCGCTCGGGTGCTTTCAATCAACCTTTAGTGAACCGGATCATAACTCGCCCACCTGCTGTAGCAATCGCTCTGATCCTCACAGTATCTGTATCGCATCACAAAACTCTTGCTTCCTCGTCACTGGAAGAACATACGTGTCGAGTGCAAGTAGCAGCACACAAAGAGAACCGACCGACCACTTCTCTTTCAGCAGACCGCGCTACCCGAATCCTCTAGCACCCGCGCTACGGCGACTCCACTAACTAGAATTCCGCGCAAGCACAGACCGACATCACAATGCGACATGTGGAAGGCTTCGCCCGCAATGACAAGGAGTGCATCGCCGTTGAGCGATGGATAAAGTTCGCGGAGTCCGAAACTTCTAGAGGCATACAATTTCCCAATCTGTTCATGTTTCTCTTGTGGCCGGCGTACCATTTCTCGTTGCGAAAATCCCTGTGTGGATATTTGAGATGCTTCCTGCCTAGCGATTATATGCCAGCTATATATGGTAATCTTTCAAGTCGAGAATACATACCGAATCTTCAAGGCCAGTACAAAGTGAGATGATGACCATCGGCATTGGACAGTCAGAGACGCCTGCCGCATGGAAATAATTACGACGTGAGTAACGCGGTAAGTGAGGATGATGGAGTCCCTTACGTGTGAGAGACGCCATCGTAAGAGCGTAGGCTCAGTTACAGGCCAATCTTTGCCTGCAACGTCCTTAGGACATTAACTTCTCCATAGCAACGTCTAATATCCCACTGCCAGCGCTCTAGTTGTGCCTCTGCGGTGTCACGCATTCTACGAGAATGTTTTGCGGCAGCAGATGTCCTATTCGAACGTTTATCCTAACTTATTCTCAACGCCTCTACCTCTCACCAATATGTTTGTTATGAACGGGATGTCTTCATTCATCATAAGGTCAGGACATAATCGAGAAGCCGAAGAAAGCCCAGGGAAAGCTCGAGTATCTCTATACCAGGAATCGAGCGCTCTACGAATATCAGCTGGCGAACATGACGTGTGGGTTTGAGGACCTGAAGAGGAATCATAAAAAGAATAAAATAGATCCACTGCAACTTGTATCAACAATTGCATGTTTAGAGAAGAATAGGAACTTTGAAGTGAGTACGGAAATTCGCCGGGTTGAGTGGGTTAATGACTATGCCACCGTAACATGCAACTTTACCATTCCAAACGATGCCAACGATAAGCCACAGGTTGATACCTTGAAGTTTAATCTCCAATACCAAAGCATGACACGAGAAAATGGAAGAGTCTTTAGAGCTCTCGCTGTGCGAGAGGTACCATGGTTTGGAGTCGACCAGCAACGTAAGCTCAGCGGCATCCAACCAACTCAGCGTTTGCGGGTAGCATTATGGGGGTTTGCAGAAGAAAATTAAAAAGGTGTAGGAAGAAGACGAGAAAGCGTAAGAGAAAATCAAAGAAATAGGAGAGAGAGAGAGAGAGAGAGAGGTGGGGAAATCCGTAGGCTTTTTGTTAGAGCTCAATGAGGAGAACAATAGGACCACTGCATTTTCCGAGGGGCATGGGCCAGATAGCGGCTCGCAGCCTAACACATCAGGAGGCACCACTCGGGGCCGTGCCTTTTGACGAGGAAGTGTGAGCGATGGACGAGGTAGTACTAGCCCTAGCTCTGCCGAATTGAACGGTTAAAGCTCTGGATTATGTTATTGATGGTTTGGCGTCCGGAGACTGCGAGACTCGCTCTGCACGTTAAACCAAAAGTCATATTGTGGAAGCCATACCGTAAGGACAGCGCTACTGGGAAATTGGAAGTCCACTTTCGAGGTAACTGCAACCGATGCTCGGCTTTCACTTCTTAGCAGACATACCTACCACTTAGCCAGCCGCCAAACAACTAATAGAGACATTTGACTTCCCAGGAGCCTATATAGATGCTAAAGGGGGAGCCAGCCACAATTCCTCCTGAGGTTGTGCTCTCTCTGAATGTCGCGAGACTCGTGTGAACGTCGAAGCAGTCTAACTCTCCCATCTTCCACGTGCTTTTGGACATGGCCTAGATGCGAATATTTCTAGAGTTGAATTAGAGATATCGTTATATTCCTTGCGCTACGTGTTCAGACTTCATACTCAGGATTCGAAATGCTATGCCTTTATCGTGAGCGTGGACTGGAAGGGCAGACGCGCATAATGCCGACGAGGCTGGCACTTGTTGGAAATGCAGTCTTGAATTGACAGGTATGCCTGACAGGTATGCTTGGATGATTCGCAGGTGGAATCTAGGGATTGGGGATGGAGGAACTAGGGCCACGAAGCATGGGTGAGATCTGAGCAGCGCATCTGCTAGCCGTGTTGGGAAACTAGGCAATGCATCGACATACTGTGCAGATTGAATATTTCTGTCCCTTCGAATGTGTACAATCAACATCGATAAACCGTTCATCTCTCATGAATGTAGCTATCGTAGGTTATCGGTATGGAGCCCTAGACAATATCACATGTTTGACAACTTTCCAGCAATTCGCTTCATAGGGTGGGCGAGAGCAAATGCCAGAGAGAAAACAGCCCAGCAGGTACACTAATGTGTATATATGCAGCGCAACTAATTGTGCCATGATTACATTGAATATGTTAGCATTCCATCTATCTCCGCATCTCCACCTAACCCTCTAAATCCGCTCACAGCCTATTGAATATCCGTAGGCAACACAACCACCCAATTTTTATCGGCAGTAACCCTCAACCGATTCTCCCTCTGCCCCTCTGCATTATCCTTGATCAGGCCTTGCAACGCTTCCCAATTGCTCGCGGACTTGTTGACCCAAAGATGCACGCCGCCCTTCTCCACATCCACATTAAAGTGCATATACGTATCACTCCCTGGTGTGTCTCCCGCCGCGAGAATGGGCTTCTTCCACATATCAACATACGTTAGAACCGCCGCCCACTTCCCGGCATACCAAGTTGCGGGCGTCCACAAATAGCTTCCGAGGACTAGATCGAGGTTCGCAGTCTGGTTGTACGTGCCATCGATGATCTGTTTGCGGGATACGGTCAAGTCCCCTGAGGTCGTGTTGCGCATCATGGTCGCGACACCGAGCACGTTTTCCGGCTTCACATTATATCCATATTTAGGATCCGAGACCACCATACGCACAACCTCCTCGTTGGACGCACTCACAATCCAGACATCGATTCCGTTGGCCTGAAGCGTGTTGATGAGCTCAATCTGTCCCTTGAAAGGCCGCGCTGGATTAATCTCCTCTTGCACAACCACGTCGCCGTCCCAGTACGACGTCGGGATTGTTCCGGGGTACGCCATGAGTTCGTCAATGTGTCCTTTGAGATCGCGGAGCTTAAGGCCAGAATACACCTGTGCCGCCCACGGATAGCAGATTAGCGCATCGATTTCGCATAGACGATTGTAGTAGCTGTATAGGGTCTCGGTGTAGTTTGCCGTGTCCTTGAATTCGATGAGGTGTAGGGAGGGGTCTAGTGTCGCGCGGGTGATGACGCCTTTATTTTCTAGGTAGGGGAGCGAGGATTCTTCGATGTCATAGCGCCAGATGGTATTGTCTGCATCGAACACCGCGAAGTTGCTTTGATTGGCGTTGCGCGCGATCATTTTGTTCAACGCTTTCGCGGCTGCCGGAGGCCAGTGCTTGAGGGTTCCTTGCCCATGGTGGGAAGATTCAGAGGGTGCTGCTTGCACAGACATGGCTAGCGACAACGCCGCGATTGAGAGGGTGAAGGACTTCATGATGGAATGACTGCTGTAGATGGATTGAAGCAAAAGAATGGACAGAGACAAAAGCCAACCATAAGCGACGAATCTGATGGTACTACAGCCTACCTTTGTACGATCTGGCAAGCTGTGTAAAATGAACTCGGCGATCTCTACGTAAGTACCTTCTGATTAGAGATGGAGCGGTCGGCCTTGGTGTTCAGTGCACCTTCGTCTTATCGGAATGAACGCATCAAACCTGAATTTTCTCGCTCCGGGCCGTCCTTGAGAAACTTTGTCTTTCAGGGTCTATCGGACCGAGAGAGCGCCGATCCAGGATTTATCTAATCGATTTGCTCACGGTGACAGGCATAGCCGACGGTAAGGCTGAGATTCAACGTCATGTCCAAGCTAGAGATTGTAGTCAAATTTCGAAGTTGTCCCAAACGTTGTCAACGGCACTGGCAATCGGTTCACATCAAAGACTGCTGTGCATGTTAGTTGCAACCGTCTGATCTACATTAGAAATCAAAGACCTTGTGTTAAACTCTCTTCGGCGTTAGAGACAGTGGTACAAATTCTCCGATATGGTACATAGATGCGTGATTGCGCAAAACAAAACATTCATCCTCCCATTCACGCGAAGAATTGCAGTGCTGAGTAATCACCCGTTGTAGTTGAACCGCGTACCTCTTCGTTCACGCTAAAGATTGCAGTGCCGGTCGGCCCGTCAGCAAAGGACCCTACGTGGTCACCACATTTTAACATACGATAGCAGTACCATTCTACTTCGACATACTCTGATAATTATATTCTTATAAACTCGACCATCTTCCATGATACTGAAACTTTGTTTTAGTTTATTCTCATTTCTGCAACTGTCGTCGAGTGATATACTCCGAGTCTCGAGCTCGAACGCATCTATACTGGCAACGCCGTCCCTCTTCATCCCTGTGTTAAAACTCATCTTTCTCTAGCATATCTCCTCTACGCCCAAGAACGTATTATATACTCTTCAGTGGGTCTTAAAGCAGCTACTAAATTTCTAGCTCACTTTGTATTAAAGCAGCACCGCAAGTTTTAGCGCGGACAAGAGGTGGAAATATCACTTCTAACTCTCGTATTCAAATTCCTGCCCGCGCTAGAAATTGCAGTGCTGGAGGAGCTTGCGCCAAGGTTCATTGAACTGTGCTTGCCTTGCCCTCGGGGCTCCAAGCAGGAGACGCTCGTTGTCGCCGGACAACCACCATACTACAATACCTATCAGAGCAACAACATAAGACGCGAGCACAAGTTGATTGAGTTTGTGCTACGAGCGAAAATAACCTTTGAGATGAGTACGTTATACCGAGTCCCCAAACCTAGCAACTACGATGTGCATTCGTGCTTTTGCCTAAGAGAACGGAGCAGAAATGTCACGTTGAGCCCTCTCCACGAGGCTGGGAATTGCGGTGTAAGCTGACGGAACGGTCTTTCACGGGGCACGGCGTCTCGGCCACGCTGAAAATTGCAGTGTAGTATATGAACGCACCAATGAAGTGAGCGCAGAGCCTTCTCGACCACACTAGATATTCCAGTGCCAAACATGTCAAGAGATGCAGGTCGGTAGACCTGAAAGTTGATGGATTACTATAACACGCAATCAAATACCAACATTATCGTACACATACATGACTCAGCTCCATCAGCCGTTCCAATTTTATTCCATCAGCCAGTCTTCCCGCCATAAAAGGAGAGATAGAGAGAGAAAGAGAGAAATGTTGCGATCTCGATACTCGCAGCTCCAGCTCGAACGTCACCAAAGATGTTTCCAACAACCCAGTCAGAGAAAGAGACGAGAGCGAAGAAGTCAAAGAATAAGGGTATAAAATTCCACGCCCCATGAAAACTACATCGTCATTGAGACTCCCTAAACGCCAAGAATATCGTTAGTCCGCAACCATGATAATCATAATCAACACATGTATTCTACATGACAACGCACTTATCCCGTTCCTGTTCGCCGTTTGGCCCCACCATACCCGCACTTTGTCTTCTTCCAGCTCGACCTGGCAGTTGTGGGAGCTGCCCGCCCATCGGCCTGCCCGAAAACCTACGTCCCCCGAGACCTGGTCCAGATGACATTCCTTGGGCGTTCGCCTGATACGCGCTGCCCTGAGCTCCAAACGGTGCATTTGGGTTCGCGGGATGCCCTTGGGGGGGATGATAAGGCGGATTGGTGGCGGCCTCTTCGTATGTGGGTGGAGGAGCTGCTTCGTTATTAGGCCTGTTTGTCTGAACGTTGTTCCTGCGAGGTGGGATAACAGGTGGCACCTCGCCTGGACGGGGTATACGCCGGTTGCCTGGCCGTGAACTCGCGTGTGACGCAATTGCGTTTTCGGAGAGCTGGTTTTCTTGGCGGCGGCGTTCTTCGACCGAGCGTCGATGTCGGTCGTCTTCCTCCTCTTGAAGTTGGAGTGCCAACGCCAAGTCATGGTCTTCTTGCTCTGTCGACCCAGGCGAGGGGAGGTTAGCAGCTTGAGCTGGGCTTAGAGGGGCGGAAGGGTCTTGGTGGTTTCCACGACGAGATTGGACTGTGGTCCAGCCTTGGTTATTGCCAACGTCGAGCATGCTCTGAACTGGCGGTTGGTGTTGCTGCCTTTGGGGGGCAGGGGTATTCCCAACGGGACGGAAATCGCCTGAAAATAACTCGCTTCCTTGACCATTGACATCAACAAGCGACTCCCAGACAATCTCATCGTGGCTAGAGTACCCTTGGTCGGTGACTAGTGTCAAGAGGTTGTTCGTCCTAGGATCCTTGTACATTGTAGAGAAGTGATCGTTCCTGAACAGAATTCCGATTTGCCCTGGCCGCAGACTTTCGCGCATAGTTCGAAGGCCATAGTCGGTCAGCTGGGTCGGCCATCGATCAAGAAATTCCTTGATTGCGTGAATGTCTGTGAACATCTGCTGCTCAGCCTCACTCAAGGCATCCCCGGCCTGTAACTTGGCATCGAGCTCCTCCTCCTGAAACTGTACATATTGAGAAGTCTCGTATGTCTTGGCCACGCGGTCGAATGCAATGTATGCCTCGGAACCTGCCTCGGGGAGCCACCCGTGCACCAACGGAACATCGAAGGTCCTGTACAATCGCATATCCCGTGTGTCTTCAAAGCCACCGGGCCGAATGGCAAGAGCGGGAGCGAGTGTCAATGTACCGTCCGTAGATCCGGGATCTTGCACGAACATGGGGTTTACATTTAAACCTGTGTGAAGAGCAAGAAGAAACTTGTATAGTTCGCCGACGTCGGGCAACTCTTGAGCAGCACCGCCCCTTCGGCCAGACATGAGCTCATCGAAGACAGCGTCGAGCAACAAGCCTAGACTAACTTGTTCTCGGGTTCGAAGTGTTTCAACCAGCGCAGTCTCGATTCCTGGAGGTGTTGATAGAACAAGTGCGTTGACTAAGGCTAGCAAAGGGCACGGCCCGTTGAGATTTTGCGTGAGGATTGGCGAGGTCCGAATACCACGTATGCTCACGTCGTGCCATCGAATGTGCTTGATTTGGTAATGTTCTTTCCTCTGCCTGTTCATTGTGGTATTTGGAGATTCTAGCCCGGTACCGGAGGTCGCGTCGACGGCAGTATTAATAGGCCGTGGTGGCATTTGGGGTGGATGTTCTTCTTCTTGCGCCCTTCTCGGCGGTAATGCTGGAGCATGCTCTTCTTCAAAGGGGTCAAAGGATGATACTGCTGGTGCCGGCGTAGACTTAGCCGCTTGCTCTTGACGGTGAAATTCCTCTTCATATCTCCGCTCTTGTTCGGCTTTCACAGCAGCTTCGTATGCGGCATCTAACTCATGCTGCTTCCTTTCCCTTTCGCTCGACTCCCAGGCTTGCTGTTCTTGCCACGACCGCTGGGGAGCCTCTTGGCGACTGCTCTCTGTGGGTAGTCCATAGGTCCTAGAAAATGCGTCGAGTGAAGAAATGTCCATGCCAGGGTTCCAGGCTTCGGAGGTATTAGAGTCTTCTCTTGCTCTGTGATGTGCAGATTGGGGTGAAGGGGACTCCACAGCGATGAGAGGTGGCTGATCTACAGAGTGCGACCGTTGCTGAGGTGGTTCGCTGCTATGCAGGTCCAGGCCTGGCAGGGGATTCGTAGGAGTGTCCGGAGTTTGGTTAGCAGGCAACTCTGCAAGCTCGCCATATGACCGGGCCTGAGAGGGCGCATCTCCCCAGGCTTGCTGACTGCTCTCGCCGCCAAAGTTACTTTGGCCGGTGGGCTGCATACGGAGATATGGGTTGTTTGTCTTTAGCGGTACGGATCCTGCAGAGCCGTTACTAGCAGCCCCCAAGGATGAGGCACTTGCGCCCGTAAGCTCTGGCGTGATGGCCTCGGACGACTTCTTTATGGGAATCCCTGATGGCGGCCCCGCACGAAGAGCGTCTGGCAGCCCGTTTTTGCTTGCGGGAGAGGGTATGGGCTTCCCCCCGCCAATCTTGAGCGGATTGGGCAAGTCTTCTGGGCTTGAGTCCTCATCGTCCGACTGGTCCCAATCCGAGGAGCCGTAGTCGGAGGCATCGTCGTCGTCCTTGGCCCTCTTCGCCTCGTCGAGGGTCCGGAGGTTGAAGGCGGGAGACTGGGCGAGATTGGGAGAGTAGACTTCCTCCCAGTCGGAGGCCGAGGAGAGGGCGGGCGGCTGCTCGGAGATGGGCGTCGTGGGGTATGGAGGGTTGTTGACGGCCTGCGAGAGCGGGGCGGGGACGGCGGGGCCTGGCGTTGGTTTTCGGAGGACCATGGCGATGTGCGGTGGGTGGTGGGCGGAGGAGACGTAGAGGGACGAGAGCTGCAGCCACCTATCGCCTGCGGCCTGGGCGGAGCTTATTCGATTGCACGGGGAGGGCAGAGCGGGCAAAGCTGGGGAGGTGCGAGTGCGCAGTTTTGTGAGTGCGGAGGCGACAGGCACGGGGGGCTAGAATGCGAGCGGGCGGCGAATGCGCGACGTGTACGCGGCCTGGCGTGAAGCAGCTGGTGAGGAAGTTGGTGCGAATGCGAGCAAGCCGATGACGACGACGGCCGGCCAGGAACCCCAGACGAGCCTGAGCCACAAGCCCGGCCGCGCACCGCCACATGATTTTCTCGCAAACTCACAGAGCAAGCACATCGCCCCCTCGCACTCACGTCGCAGCCTCCGCGCCCAGATACGACGAGCGACGGCGGCACGTCTGCATGGCTTCGTAGTCGGCG